>BRDA01001019.1:201-12814 GCA_036984385.1 Crenuchus spilurus | reverse complement strand
AGAGGCCAAAGGAGGGTTCAGGTTTTTGTACCGCCAGTACACTTAATCGATGAGATTTTACAGGTACACACACATACATACACACACACAAGTGGGTCGCTACCTGACTGCGGGACAGGACCCGAATCAACTTATCACATTACGAGACGGGACGTGGGCTTAATCCTTATAAGGGTCGCGGTTAGTCCCCTACCCCCTCACTGGGTGCAGGGCAGAGCATTACACTATTCAACTAAGCCCAGGACAGGGCGTCAGTCCATCGCTGGGTGAACACACACACATACATACACACACATGGACATTTTAGAGTAGCTAATTCACATGACCGCCATGTTTTTGGACTTGGGAGGAAACCGGAGACCCCGGAGGAAACCCACGCAAACACGGGGAGAACATGGAAACTCTGCTCAGATGTGGACTCGAACCCAAGACCTCAGCATTGAGTGGCGAACGTGCTAACTAACCACTGTGCCGCCCAAATATATGACAGTTTACCTATTTTTCTAAATATTAATAATATTATATTATATTCATTATATAATTACATAACAATATTAATCATTCTAAATGCAAATGATCTTTTTCATGATTATTTTCACTACACATTTTAAACTGCTGACATTACTTCACTGACATATTCATATTCATTCTGAATTAATTGGAATTATATCAGTCTTATATGCTTATATAAATATAAAAAAATAGATACATATTCTCTCATGCTGTATCTTATGTTGATTTAAATTTTGTCCTAATATATATATATATATATATATATATATATATATATATATATATATATATATATATATATATATATATATATATATATATAATATTAATAATGCTGATTAATACATAACTACCTATCAGTTTTGAAACATTAATTCATAAAATATATAATTCATTTTTTATGAACATTATCTATTATGCTATATTATTATGCTATCTTATGCTATAATTTTTATGATTCTAATTATTACAAAAGAAAAGTTTTTTTTCTTGTTAAATATAATCATTTTCAAAAGTATTCTTTAAAAGTCACTTATCCAGAGAGTAATCATTCTAACATAAAATGGGACACTTTTTACTGTGCCTTTAAGAGTACTCTATGTAAATTATCCATTTCTGATTGGCTGCCCTGCATCATGACTGCTTCAAAAAAGTATTTATGACTGAATCACTCATAAATTCAATGGGAATGGGTGGTGGCTAAATCGCTTCAGGCTGAATAGATTAATTGGTTGTCTTGTTTGTTGTAACATGAGAAAAAGAATGATTTCAAAACAGACTATTTTCACAGCTTGGTTTACAACATATGGACCACATACACAGGGAAATGAACTGTATGTTTTGAAACATCTCTTTATATCACACCTTCCACTATTTCATTTCAAAGAAGTGTAGAAGTTTGTTTATTATGAACCCTTTAATGCCTACCCTGCTCGAACATGTCCCTATTAAATAATTTATTTCTGTCATAATTACAGCAAACCAAAGAAGCAGTGTTAACTACATTGTCTGCACTGATTGGTGGGTGTGAAAAACAAGGTACCAGAAAAGATTTCAACCTGTCAGTATTCACTAATTTCACACTTGTATTAGAAATTGCATTAGAAAAGGCACTGACTTTACGCTGTTAAGAATATACACCAAGCCATAACATTTACATAACATATCCACCTCCTTTTGTTCATTTGATCAACACTGATCATATAGCGTTGCAAGAAATTTGGGGATTACTGGAATTTCTGCATAAATTAGTCATTAAATGTGTTCTGATTTTAATCTAAGTCACAACAATAGACAAACACAGTCTGTTTAAACTAATATCACATAAAAAAAAAATGTGTTTTCATATTTTTACTAAACACAACATTTAAAAATTCACAGTGCCAGGTAAAAAATTGTAAACCTTTGGATTTAATAACTGGTTGACCCTCCTTTGGCAGCAATAACAATAATAATAAAAATGGTGTCCTTCCATAAACTCCATTCTTGTTTAATATTTTAGTTATTGTAGATTTGTCAACAACAAAAATGTTAGCATGTGCCAGAGATTTCTATACATCTTTATCTGACACTTTAGGATTCTTCTTCACCTCATTGAGCATTCTGCGCTCTGCTCTTGCAGTCATCTTTACAAGACCACGTCTAGGGAGGGCAGCTCCAGTGCTGAACTTTCTCCATTTGTAAATAGTCTGTCTTACTGTGGACACATGAACATCAAGGCTTTTAGAGATACTTTTGTAACACTTTCCAGCTTCATGCAATGTAGGTCTTCTGAGAGCTCTTTTGGGCAAAGCATGGTTCACATCAGGCAATGCTTCTTGAGAACAGCAAACTAAAAAATGGTGTGTGTTTTTAATAGGGCAGGGCTTTAACCAACACATCAAATCTCATTGCATTGATTGACTCCAGGTTGGCTGATGCCTGGCTCCAATTAGCTCTTGGAGACGGTATTAGCCTAAAGGTTTACATATTTTTCCAACCTGCACTGTGAATGTTTACATATTGTATTCAATAAAAACATGAAAACATATGTTTTGTTATATATAAGTTTAAGCAGACTGTGTTTGTCTATTGTTGTGACTTAGATGAAGATCAGAACACATTTAATGACCAATTTACACAGAAATCCAAGTAATCCCAAAGGGCTCACATTTTTTTCATGCAACTATAGGTGCACTTTGTAGTTCTACACTTACAGATTATAGTCCATCTATTTTTCTGTATACTTTGTTAGCCTCCTTTAACCTTGTTCTTCAATAACTAGGCCCCCACAGGACCACTACAGAGCATAAATTATTTGGGTGGTGGATCATTCTCAGCACTGCAGTGACACTGATGTGGTGGTGATGTGTTAGCGTGTGTTGCTGTGGTATGATTAGATCAGGCACAAGAAAAATGTTGATGTTTTAAACACCTCAATGTCACTGCTGGATTGTGAGTAGTCCCCCAGTCAAAAATAACCAGCCAACAGCATCCTCTGGGCAGAATACTGTGATCACTGATGAAGGACTAGAGGACTAGAGATTTCAACCTGTCAGTATTCACTAATTTCACACTTGTATTAGAAATTGCATTAGAAAAGGCACTGACTTTACGCTGTTAAGAATATACACCAAGCCATAACATTTACATAACATATCCACCTCCTTTTGTTCATTTGATCAACACTGATCATATAGCGTTGCAAGAAATTTGGGGATTACTGGAATTTCTGCATAAATTGGTCATTAAATGTGTTCTGATTTTAATCTAAGTCACAACAATAGACAAACACAGTCTGTTTAAACTAATATCACATAAAAAAAATGTGTTTTCATATTTTTACTAAACACAACATTTAAAAATTCACAGTGCCAGGTAAAAAATTGTAAACCTTTGGATTTAATAACTGGTTGACCCTCCTTTGGCAGCAATAACAATAATAATACAAACGGTGTCCTTCCATAAACTCCATTCTTGTTTAATATTTTAGTTATTGTAGATTTGTCAACAACAAAAATGTTAGCATGTGCCAGAGATTTCTATACATCTTTATCTGACACTTTAGGATTCTTCTTCACCTCATTGAGCATTCTGCGCTCTGCTCTTGCAGTCATCTTTACAAGACCACGTCTAGGGAGGGCAGCTCCAGTGCTGAACTTTCTCCATTTGTAAATAGTCTGTCTTACTGTGGACACATGAACATCAAGGCTTTTAGAGATACTTTTGTAACACTTTCCAGCTTCATGCAATGTAGGTCTTCTGAGAGCTCTTTTGGGCAAAGCATGGTTCACATCAGGCAATGCTTCTTGAGAACAGCAAACTAAAAAATGGCGTGTGTTTTTAATAGGGCAGGGCTTTAACCAACACATCAAATCTCATTGCATTGATTGACTCCAGGTTGGCTGATGCCTGGCTCCAATTAGCTCTTGGAGACGGCATTAGCCTAAAGGTTTACATATTTTTCCAACCTGCACTGTGAATGTTTACATATTGTATTCAATAAAAATATGAAAACATATGTTTTGTTATATATAAGTTTAAGCAGACTGTGTTTGTCTATTGTTGTGACTTAGATGAAGATCAGAACACATTTAATGACCAATTTACACAGAAATCCAAGTAATCCCAAAGGGCTCACATTTTTTTCATGCAACTATAGGTGCACTTTGTAGTTCTACACTTACAGATTATAGTCCATCTATTTTTCTGTATACTTTGTTAGCCTCCTTTAACCTTGTTCTTCAATAACTAGGCCCCCACAGGACCACTACAGAGCATAAATTATTTGGGTGGTGGATCATTCTCAGCACTGCAGTGACACTGATGTGGTGGTGATGTGTTAGCGTGTGTTGCTGTGGTATGATTAGATCAGGCACAAGAAAAATGTTGATGTTTTAAACACCTCAATGTCACTGCTGGATTGTGAGTAGTCCCCCAGTCAAAAATAACCAGCCAACAGCATCCTCTGGGCAGAATACTGTGATCACTGATGAAGGACTAGAGGACCAACACAAATTGTGCAGCAGCAGATGAGCTACTTTCTCTGACTTTATATCTACATGGTAATAGATGTGTCTAACAGAGTGGACAGTGAGTGGACACAGCGTTTAAAACTCCACCAGCTCTGCTGTGTCTTCTCTGATCTGCTTGTCAGTGTAATTTAAATCCCACCCAGCCACTCACATATAAGACTAAAGGTTATTGATGAAAAGAACCTACCACATACAGGTCTGTTCTGAAACAATAGTATAGCAGCCTTTCAAAGACGCCTTTCGTTGCTTTGTGCCATTAAAAAGTCCTCTCATCAATCATGGAAATTCAAATGATGTGAAAGCCTCTCAGCGCTGTCCTGTGCCTGCTCCAACAGAAATCAATCAGACAGCTCCAGTGCATGCTAATGAGCCACCCTGGGCTTGAGAGGACTGATTCAGGCTGTTCAGGCATCTATTGTCACAGGCTGCATATGCCCAAAGCATGATGCGCCATATTCTAGTCTTATAATCAAACAGCTCTTGTCTCTGTTAGCAAAGATGCTTTACTCATTTAATTCTAGCACATTTGGCCACATAACATGGGCATGTGGACTGTACATACCACATTAAACATCAAATACCTTAAATAGAACATTAAACATCATTAACATGTGTTTAGCCTATTGAATTTCAATACATTCAAGGTGTAGCTACTTGCGAACTTGTGTAGTAATTCATTATTTCTACAGTTTAGCCGTGAGCTGATTTTCAGAAAAGAAGCATCTGACTGAAATGTGCTTCCTTTCTCAGGCAGGTGGGCTGAGTTCATAGCTACGGCTTTGTTTCTCCAGGCAGTATTGTCACCTGAAAATGTAGCTAGATAATAGACTCATCTCACAATATGACACCCATTAATGAATAGGGTACCAACTCAGGGAGCAGAACTTTGGCTAAGGTTATGTAAAGGTTTTCTGAATGATAGGTACAAATGTTCCCAAAGCAATGTTAATTAAACATTCTAGCAATGTTACACAGCCTTCATTAAATCCCCTCAATGTAAAGTACTGATACACCTGCTTATTCATTTTTTTTTCCAAAATTAAGGTGGTAAGAGTTTATCCTTCTTTTGTTGGAGTAACTATCTCTACTGTACATGGAAGACTTTCTACTAGATATTAGAGCATTGCTCCCAGGATTTGTTTGTGTTAGGGTTAGTGATGCCAGGATGTTGGGTGATCACCACCACTACCTCATCCCCAACTTATCCCAAAAGTACTGGAGCATCATCATTCCAGAGAACACAGCTTGACTGATGCAAAGCTCAATGCTGGTGTGCTTAATACCCCTTTATCCCACACCTGCCATTAGAGATGGTGCTAATGGCTTCATGTTTATCTGCTCCAGAGAGTCTTAATCTATTGGCAGGACTTCTCTACATGGACTAGACAAGCTCAAGTCAAGTCAAGTCAAGTCAAGTGGCTTTTATTGTCATTACATCTGAGTACAGGTACACAGTGCAGTGAAATTACGTTCCTCCGGAACCATAGTGCAACATGCAATGACAGTACAGTAGACAACAAAGTGCGAAGGTGCAACAGGACAACAGAGGACTAGACACTACAATAAATACAATAAATATAGCAGACAAACTTAACAGACAGGACAAGACAGTGCAGTACCGATGTGGTACAATGGAATGTCCGTGGCGCGGATAAGGTGCAAGAGATATGTAACATACTGTAACATATAGATGTGCATGCTAACAGCAGTTACTGAGGTAGAGAGTTTATGGTTTGTAGTCTTTGGGTGAGCAGCAAATATTGCTGATAGGATGGGGATGTTAGTGTGGGGGATGTGTGCTGAGTGCTAGTGTGCATGTGTCACCCCTTAATACCCCTGTGTCAATAACAGGTGCAATTTAAAGTAGCTGATGTCATTCATTAGAAGGGGTGTCAACAATCATTTTGACATACAATGTATTAAATTAATTAGTAAGAAATATGTTGACATGAGAAATTGAGATAATTTATTTCCTGTTTTGTAATGATAGGTCATAGTTAATGGAGATTTGGCAAATGTATGCAAACTGACAAGCTTAGCTAGCTGATTATGCTATAAACAAGTCTTTAGCGTCATGCAAACTGCACCAGAGAGGGTACTATGTTTGCCTAATGACCCTGATCAGGATTAAGCGGATGAGATAATGGATGGATGGATAATGATAATAAGTGCCATCAAGTTGATTCCAAAAACATATGAATAGTGTTTCTCCAGAACATTGTCTTCTGTTTGGGTCCTCAGGTCCTTTCTAAAGGTGTGTTCATGATTCCTCTGATTGTATCCATCCATCTTGTTGCTGGTCTTCTTCCTGTTTTGCCAACTTCTTCAAGCCCCTTTTCATGGGTGCTGAAGCACTCCTAATTTGAGTCCTAGCACCTGTAAAAATAAGAGGAAACAATCTTTTTTATTGTAAGTTAATATCTCTGGTATAAATGGTATAATCCACTCTCACTCCTCCTTCTACTCGCCTCTCTTCCTGATGCCATGATCGCACACACATTGGGTGCTGGTGAGTTCAGTAAGTGATGTCAGTTCTGATGAAAATTTCTGTACTTTATCACTCAGTCAATACCAACACATGATCATTGCCCACAGTAGTGTGATCAGATGCCCTAAAATGTAAAAAAATGTGAGTAGTCCTAAATGCTGAACTGCTTGTTCCTAAACAGTTCGTGATGTAGGTGTAGAATAGCTCACATGAACAGGCTAAAAGCAGAGATGTCTATAGATTGTATTGAAATGACCTATTTTGGCAGTGATTTCTTTTTTTAGTCATTTATATCATAGCAGATAATAGAGAATGTAAATGTAACTGTGTAGGACAAAAAAAATAGCTAAAAATTATCTATCTGTGTCCAGCAGTTTTATTACAATCATATCTGCTGATAAGATGTTTAAAATGAAAATAACACATTTGCCACCTGTGTTATAGTTTGTGTACATCATATCCTCTGAATCTGTAAGTGATCTTCATAACATTGATAACAGATCATTAGTATTAGTGTGTGATGTGAATCTGACACAGTTAAATATTCTATGAAAAAATGCTATAAATTGAATCTATTTATTTGTCTTCTCAAGTAAGCTGGTTCTTCTCATAATGTGTCCAAAATAAGAGCTTCAGGTTATCTGGGCTTCCAGTGAAAGATGAGGTTTGAGTTGGTTGAGGATCCATTGATTTGTTTTCTTTGCCATTCAATCTTCTCTCAGAAGTCTCCAACACCAAATTTCAAAGATATCAATATTCTTCTTGTCCTGCTGTTTTACTGTCCAGCTCTCACATCCATAAAGAACCACAGAGAAGAGCACAGTCTGGACAGTTCTAGTCTAAGTTTGAAGAGACAAACCATTACAATTGATCTTCCCCAGTTCCTTCATTTTTGTTCTACTGAGTACCAGTCTGTGTCGTATGTCTCTAAAAATAGCAGAGATTGTATTCCTTCAAAATGTAATGAGGAGGCACAATGCAGGAAATTATACCAAATATAAATAAATAAAACTGATTGTACTGGTGGGCATGTGAAGCACTATTTATCAGTAATATGCTATCGCCCCCTGGTGGACATGCTGTTGTATATCATGGCTTGGCTGTCATTTTTGCTGTATGATATGAAAGAGCTTTTAAACACAAATTACTGCCAAATAAACAGAAATTGTGTATCTTAAACAGAAAAAAATGTGTCTTAAAATGTCAGTTTTTGATTCATGTATAAGCATTTTTTAATATATTCTATTATTTACTCAACAACGAAAACTACATACTGACCTTTAAAGCACAGTCCTGTAATGAGTCCTGACCCTAACACCCATCCCTGGTACTGAACCATATTATTCTGACTTTAAGGTCAATTGCACTTTCATTTTTTGAGTGTTTATTCATTTGAGTCTGAATAACATTCCACAAGTTTCACTGTACACCAGAGCAGCCACTCCTGGAGAAACACTGAGATATGGACATTGTCAGCATTTGATAAGCAATTTTCCATTCAGTTTACAGTTACACAAGTGTGAAGAGTGTAATACAGCACTTCTACTGATACAGAAGAGAGCATCCCTCCATCCATCCATCTTAACTGCTGAATCCAGTTCAGGGTCACAGTGGACAGAAGAGAGCTCACAATTACTGAATAGTCCAGTATGCAGATAGGAAATTATACTTTAAATATTAAAAGTAATGTAATTGATCCAAATATGTGCATTATATGCACAGTAATAAGGTACATTAATAATAATTGTTAAAATTACATCAACACAGTGTTAGTCACATGCTGAAGGTGGTGGTGTAGAGGAGTACAAGAGAAGCTGGAGTAAAATGGATGCTTTAAAACGTGGATGTTTAATAAACAAAACAGCACACAAACTACAAGTAGTAAACAGTCACAGGAGGACACGACTACACGACACTTCAGCTTTACATACTATAGACATTGAACGACAATGAGACAAACATTCAAAGGAGACTTACAGGGACCATAATTAGACACTGACAAGGGACCAGACAATGAGGTGACCTCACAGGGGGGTGTAGACATATGACGTAGGGAAAGACACGTGGAGGACAAAAATGAACACAAGACACAAGGAGATGGGTGAGGCCCAGGCGGGGGTGTGACAGTTACACTCCGGTTTAATTACTTTTAAAATAATTACGCTTTAAAGCCTTGACTAAACTTTACCTTACACACATAACAAAATATACACAAAAAATATGCCAATTTTCCTTGTTCAGTACATGAAATAATCACAATAAGCATCCATTCTAAGTAATATAGATTTTTATCAGTAGGTTATGGTTGCCAAACAACATAACAGCACAATAATTTTTAATAAGCTGGTACATTAGGGTTCAGTTTACAGTGTCATAAAATCAGTTAATTAAAAAAGATAAAGTCTAATTTCATATTCATTACATGTAAAGGGACATATATTTAAACATTAGTTTTGCTGTTGATCAGTATGGCTTAAAGCTCATGAAAATCAGAAATCCAGAATTTTATATTATTAGAATAGTTTAGCAAATTATTATTCAAACAGTATCAACATTTAAAAAATCCCTTTACATATAATTAATATGAACTATATGACAGTTTAACTTTTAGAATTAAATTATAAACACAAATGAACTTTTTCACTATATTCTTGCTTTTTATAGTGGGCAGCATCGTGTGACCACTGATGAAGGACTAGAGGACCAATACAAAGTATGCAACAACAAATGAGCTACTGTCTCAGACTTTACATCTACAAGGTGGACCAACAAGGTAGGTGTGTCTAAGAGTGAACAGTGAGTGTTTTACATCTCCAGCAGCACTCCATTCACTCATATCTGCAACACAAACTAACAGACCACCACCACATCAGTGTCACTTCAATGCTGAGAATGATCCACCACTCAAATAATAGCTGCTCTGTAGTGGGCCTCATCACTGAAGAACAGATGAAAAGAGGTTAATAAAGTGTACAGAGAAACACATGGACTACAATCTGTAATTGTAGCACTAAAGTGCACCTATAGGGTTAGTGGAGCTTATAAAATGGACAATGAGTTTCTTCACTGTAAAAAATATCCTTTTCATTTCAAAAAGGTAGTATCCAAGCTGCCTTAACGTTTTAAGTTAAGTACACTCAGGAAGGTAGTTATTAAAACTTCAAATAAAGGCAACATTACTTAACATAATTTGTTGAGTCAACACAGTTTTTCTTCCTTTAAAATTATAACTTTTTAAGGTAAACACATGATCATTCAATTCAAACAGAATTGTATAGTTGCATAAACTCGACAGCAAGTTAATTAAACTAAAATCACCTAGTTTAAACAGCTTGATTATATTTTAACATAAATATAATTGCCCTGTTCAGTTAAAATTGTTTTGATTTTTTTCTTCAAATTGAACTGTGTATTTCATTTAACTTCATCACAATTAAATTCTACTAACTAAAACATGTATTTTAGCCAAGTTGATCTTAAGTCATTTCAAACTCCATAGCTGATTTCTCTTCATATTAAGTGTGACTGACTTCAAATACTAAGTTTATACAACACATTCAGAAGTTCTAGTGATGCTTTACATAATTTTTTACTATGACTTTCAAATTTTTTATGTCAAGTTACTGGTAGCTCATTGGGGGGGGGGAAGGTAATTCAATTGCAAGTTTTTCATGCATTTAATAACCAGGACAAGCATGAAATGGTTTAAATCAATCCAAACTGCAAGGTACTAAGTATACTTAAATCAACTACAGGTACAGTTTGTAACAATGCTGATTCCTAACAGAGCCACAAAACCAGTATAACAGTACAGAGCTTAAATTCCTCTTCTGAAAGTCAGCTTGAACAATCTGAAATCTGAAAATGTTTAAATAAATGGAAACTAAGGCTTCCAACTACTATCATACTATATTGAGTTTAAAATAAATAAATACAATAAAAAAATAAAAATAAAAAAAAAAACACTACAACACTTCAATGAGTGTTACTGAGTGCAAGACATACACTTTGTGCAGCAGCACAGAAATTAAATTCCTCATTTGGAAAGGCAAAAAAAATCTACAGGTATGTTTGCTCAAATGGGAACAATTACCAGTACTGAGAACTTGGGTTATATGCTATATATGGTATGAACATACATTATAAAGAGGAATTCCTTTTTGCCAATACATAGAACACAGAAGAAAAAAAATCCACTATATCCACTTAAAATATTCCAGTATATCTGACTGCTTCCTCAAATTGTAACTTCAACTCTTAACTACAGAGTTTAACACAGAAGTCTGTATCGCAGTCCATGAACCCTGGCAGAACACTGTTCACCAGCAATGTTCATTATAACCTTTTGAATTACCTCAAAGGTGTACCGCAGTTCCCTGCGGTAGTCGATATTTAATGCAAATAGCAGACCAACAAGCATAGCTACCGCATCGGGGAAGTCATCAATGTTACTCAAGATGATCTGCTTCTTCAACACCACCGAAAAGTCAAGGACATCCTCTCCTTCTTTTAACAGCAGGATACCAACATTCACTCCTTTTCCCATATGTTCCTCACTCTCTGTAGCCTACAAGTTAGAAAAGAAAACTTAATTAATTAAATTTAATACATTTCCTCTGGCCCAAAAAAAAAAAAAAATTATAATGAAATGCACATACATGTTTGTCTAATGTTTGTGAGTACATCCATAAGCTTCCATAAGTGATTTTTGTATTACCGTAGGCAAATACTATACTTATGCCTACACCTATGCAAAACACTAAACCTAACTTTAACAGGACTATCCAAAAGGCTATTTGTTATTAGTTAGTAGGAAATCAATCAGGTAATAGGTAAGGCCTCCTAGCACACCAATTGTACTGATCTTACCAACAACTTAATGCTCTAAAATCAATCATCTTAAGTAGTGTTTACTTTGGGGGCATGTGAAGACATGTGAAACGGTGGGCTCTTTTCCAGCAGCACGTTCTACGTGCTGACTTAATATATGATGAAAATATGTACATTACATTAATGTACATTAATTTTCTACTATTTCCTTGATTTATGATGACTTGATTTTCTAAGTTTTAAAAACATTTTTTAGTTGAGAAAATATAAACATGAACTATTAAGTTATCACAACAAATTCAGTGATTGGTAGTCATACCAGCAACAATATTTAAGTTAGGTTAACTAAAGGGCAAAAATATTTTTACAGTATTGTACATCAGGAGGTTTGGCATGAGTACAGTGTGTTTGTTTATTTTACATAGTAATTTAATCTGAAAATTATCATTTGAAGTATAGTACAACCAGGGCTTCAATATTAGCCCAATCGATCACATTTATAATTTCTGAGTGAGGTTTTCTGGATCATCCCCGCCCGACCCTCTAAAAAGCACCCGATTTTTTTTTTTTTTTTTTTTTACACAAAAAAACGCGCCAAACACCCTAGTCTGGCCTAGAATCATTTAAATTTCGCATGCTTCCAATGACGTGATCCCAAATCAATTCTGCACGTGCAGTACACTTCCTAGTGGCTGTCAATACGAATGGCCGGTCGTTCTTGTGACTTCTGGTGAGATGTTCCGTACTTCAGTTGAATTTGTAAATCACT
>BRDA01001018.1:101473-116531 GCA_036984385.1 Crenuchus spilurus | reverse complement strand
AAAATAGGTCTTTATACTTATACTAATACGTAATAATATTAAATTATTTTAACTATAAAATTAGTTATACATATTTAGTATGTAGTTTACTTTCCCAACTAAGAGTCCTAATACTCTTTTTAGTACTGACTGACACCTATAAAGTGTGACCTGGAGTTTGTCAAACCCAAGACAAGGAGTGGACAGAAGGAGGTTTGGGAACCTGGAACTAAGGGCTTACTTTCCGTGTGAAATGACAGTAGCCTTTTCTCTTGGAACCTGGTGACCGGTTATCAGGTCGGGAAGAAGAGGAACCGGGTCAACTCAGCAAAGGATGCAACCGAGTCCAAAATCAAGGTCCAAGGGTTTGGAGGAAGACAGGTGAGGAACAGAACCCAAACTGTTTGAGGTCCAGTGTGAAATATCCACAGTCAGTCATGATTTTTCTCATAATCCTGAGAATCAACCCTTTCATTTGATGTATGATTTATACATATTGATTAAAATATCAATTTTATTAAATTATAATAATGCATAATCATATTCATATTTCTGGATAAAATATTTGGGCGCATAGTTTATTTGAAGCAAATTACACATTAGATGCCTCAGTATTTGCATAAATGATCTACTGAACTGAAAAGAGGACAGTTGCCGCTTTCAAATGACACCTTACACTTGTATGTAGCTTATGAAATATAAAAGTTATGAACTGTTGAATGCAATGAATGCGAATTTGGAACCACTGGTGGTTCCGTGGAGTTTAATCCTAATTTCTTTTTTTCTGCAAAAACTAAGAAGTAGTTTGGGCTGATTTTCACAGTATTGTAATTTTTTTAAATCCTGTGTTTGTGGGTTTTATGAGCTGGAAGCCCAAATTATGTGAAAATAAACAAATTAATACTTGAAATTGTTTAAATTGTGGCCCCTGAATCTATAATCTATGGAAGTTTAACTTTTTGAATGGAATTATGGAAATTAATCAGCTTTTCCATGATATTCTAATTTTCTGGAATGGGTCTGTATTTTCTTAAGTGTTTGTTCAGAAATGTGTAGATGTTTGTTGTGTGTTAGAGATCATTTGTTCACTTACACTTCAAATCTACATTTATACCAGAGAAACAAACTTCTGTACACCAAGACTGTACTCGCACACAGTGGTGCGTAAAAGTTCATGAACCCATTAGTATTTTCTACATTTCTACATAAATGTGACCTAAAACATCATCTGATTGTCACACAAGTCCTAAAAGTAGATAATGAGAACTGATCTGATATTAATCATGATCTGATATTACAGTCTGTGAGACTAAAGTGTGAGAAGCTTTAAGTATCTGCTGTAACAATAACGTCACAACTACAATAACTAAACATTTCTGATCATAGTGGATCAGCCCTGCACATCAGCCTGGAGGAATCCATCACCTGCTCACTTCAGCTGCTTCTACACCATTTCTACAGGACTAAGATCAGGACTCTGACTCCAAAACATCAGCTTTATTCTTCTTTAAACAGTCTTTAAAAGGATGATTTGTGTGTTTACGGTCGTTGTCTTGCTGCATGACCCACCTTCTCTTGAGATTCAGTTCATGGACAGATGTCCTGACATTTTCCTTTAGAATTCTCTGATATTCAGAATTCATTGTTCCATCAATGATGACAAGCCGTCCTGGCCAAGATGCAGCAAAACAGACCCAAACCTGATACTACCACCACCATGTTTCACAGATGAGGATTTTATACTGGAATGCAGTGTTTTCCTTTCTCCAAACATAACACTTCTCATTTAAACTTAAAGATCTATTTGTCTTGTGACATCTGCTCTTCAATCATCTTCTGACTTGTCCATGTGATGTTTAGTAAACTGCAGATGAGAAGTAATGTTCTTTCTCCTTGTAAACCTGCCATGTACACCAGTGTTGTTCAGTCTTCTCCTGATAGTGAACTCATGAAGTTACTTTGGGGTACTTTGTGAGCTGGTGGACTATTACACGCCTTGCTCCTGGAGTGATCTTTGTTGGTCGTCCTCCTGAGGAGCTAATAATGGTCCTGAATTTCCTCCATTTGTATACAATCTGTCTGACTGTGGATTGGTGGAGTCCAAACTCTTTAGAGATGGTTCTGTAACTTTTTCCAGCCTGATGACCATCAACAACTCTTTTTCTGAGCTCCTCAGAAATCTATGACACATGTCCACAAACATGTGAAGATCAGACTGTAGATCTCTTTTCTTTAAATAAAACAGGACACCCACTCACACCTGACCGTCATCAACACCTGCTGATCCTAAAGGTTTACATACTTTAGAATGCAATGCTGGATTATTTATCAATAAATAAATTAAATAAATGTAAATATATATGACTACTTATATACATAATAACAATCTGATATGACTGTATATTAAACCAGAAGATGACCTGTACACCTTGTCTTAGACATTAAATGTCCTGAAGGGGGCGACAAAGTATAATGTCTGTTTATACAACAATCAGCCACAACATTAAAACCACTGACCAGTGACTGAAATGAAACATGTTCTTGTCTGAACGTAAAACAGCAGCTTCAGAACCACCACAAATGGATCAGGTGCTGTAAGAGTGCTATAGCACCACACAGATGAGACACCTGGGTCACAACACATACTAATAGTGGATCATGTTGCTCAATAAATAAATGACCAGGTCTAATATTTTACTCTCATTTGTTTGATTTGGTTCTTTATCGTCTTTTAGGACTTAAGTGTTCACAAACTTTCAAACACCACTGTATGTATCCATCTGGCTGTTAAACATCTGAGAATAAGTGAACAGAGATAAATGAATGAAGCTGATAACAGCTAAGCCCCGCCCCCAGCCCTGTGCGCGTGTAATATCTTAAAAACCTCATTTCTATTCAACATAAAACGTTTAAATCGACATACATAATACCAAACGATTATTCTGTAATAAATCGATTATTCTACACATCCAGCTGTTAACTGTGCAGCAATACGTCATAATCAGCCGTGAGCTCGTGCAGCTGAGAGATGATCTAATACAACGATTATTCTCTAAATCGATTATGTAGTAACAGTGATTATACTGTCAACTTTATAACATTTCACTAATCAATCAGCATAAAAGCAAAACAGCCTAAATAAACTGTGATGGTTTTTATTTTCTAAATTGTTTTATTAATTATTTATACTTGATTTTAAAACAATTGTTTATTATGTAACAACAAAAACAATAATAATAATAATAATTATTATTATTATTATTAACTTTGGTTTAAATACAAATGAAAAGTGTATTTAGTAGAATATTTATATTCGTTGTTTTTTATATATTTAATGATAAATTTTTGTATATTATTATACACAGGATATATTTGTTATTTTAAACAAATTATAGAAATACTTCAGGATTTATTTCATGATTTTGCCTGAAAGTCATCACTTATAAACATAGTGTCTCAGCATCCACTCATTAGCGTAGTTCCGCCCCCTGCTCCAGTCTGTGCGCTGACTGGCTGAGAGGTGTCTATAAAAACCTCAGAGACTTCAGCGTAAACACTCACACACACACTTACTGAGAGCGGAGCATCCTCACCACCTCCTCCATAACAACCTGCTCCACCTGATCGAGATGCCGCGCGGCTTCCTGGTGAAGAGGAGCAGGCGCGCGCCGTACGGGGCCGTGTACCGGGCGCGCGAGGAAGAGCACGAGCTGGCGACGACGTGCGCGAGCGTACCGGAGCCTGAAGTTAAGCCCCACGAGGAGCTCCAGCTTCACCCCCATCACAACCTTCATCATCTTTCTCAGCATCCTCCTCCTCCTCACCTGCAGCCGCCGCTGTTCCCCGCGCGCTCCTCGGTTGAGTCGGTGCCGCTGGGCGCGCGCGCGCTCCTGCTGCACGTGGGGTCCTCGGCGCGCGTTCCCTCTCAGCCGCAGGGCGCGCGCAGCCGCAAGAAGCCCGCGCGTGCGGCTCGCAGGCAGCATCAGCACCAGCATCTGAGCGCGGAGGAGGAGGAGTCCACGTCACCCGTGCTGGGGCTGGCCATACTGCGCAGGGACAAGGAGAGGAGTCCTGTGCGCACCGGTTCCGGCTCGCGCCCTCTGCGGGACTTCATCTGCCAGCTGTGCAAGGAGGAGTACGCGGACCCCTTCGCACTGGCTCAGCACAGGTGCTCGCGCATCGTGCGTGTAGAGTACAGGTGCCCCGAGTGCTCCAAGGTGTTCAGCTGCCCTGCCAACTTGGCCTCGCACCGCAGGTGGCACAGACCACGAGAGCAGCAGCAGCAGCAGGCAGCGGACAGCCGGGTCAGCCGGGAAGAGGGCAAGGAGAACGCCAGCAGCAGGAGGGCGGTCAGCAGGAAGCAGCAGGAAGAAGAGGACAGTGAGGAGGGGGGCGTGCGCACCTGTCACTACTGCAGCCACACAGCACACCTTAGGAAACACCTGACCTCCACGACTGGCACCACCACAGGGGCACACGAGACCGGGCAGGGAAAAGGGTTCCCCTGCGGACTGTGCCGGGGACATGTCCGAGTACCACCACCACCGGCACCGGCTCCACCTGAGGAGCGCACATTGTGGCCTGGCAGCGCACATGTGAGCGTGGCAGGAATCGGTGCAGGGGTCGAGTTCTGCCCTTCCCTATATGGTGCACACCTGAGCAGGTGCCACACAGCAGCTGCCATGATGCATGTGCCTGCCAGGCCGGTGTGCTGATCTATGGCATGAATCCCAAATCACCCCCTGCTCTCTTCCTTGGGCACTACAGACAGTTCCACGTGTCTTAAGTCAGCCAGAAATATTAAACCCAACGAGCCGGGCAGGTTTGACTTATCCGGCCTGACTTAAGCGAGGGCTCACAGGAGCCTGGAGAGAGAGAGAGTTGAAAGCACTGGACAGTGAGCCTCATTAACGCTGTATAATGTATTTATGTGTTAAAACCAGTATAATCTTTATCAGAGAGATCAGACTTCTCTCAGTCTAAACTCCACAGATCTCAGTGTAAATGTATATAAATGTCGTATGTGAATGTCTTTGTTACTGTTCCTGCAGACAGAAGATGATCTAATGAAAAGCAGAGGCTCTTACATGCCGTGTGATATATTTTCATATGTAGCCACACGTCTGCATCTGTCCAAACCCAAAGGTGAATAAAAACATCACCTGTGAATGCTGAGACATGCTTGTTGGTTTGTGTCTGATGCTTTAATGAAGAGAAACTGCTCCAGCCGTGTGGTAAGAATACACTTTTATTCTCCTCTGATATCCATTACAAATGTATACATACTACAGTATGACAATATGAGGGGTTTGTGTACATACACCTGTGTGCGTGTTGAGTGGTAACGCATGCGGTTAGTACTGGCATCATGCAGCATTTTGGTCAGCGGTAACGTTCAGATCTCTCCGCTTTGGCATCCACTCAATTTTCTCTCCAGACTGACCTTCAGTGACCTTTTTAACAAAAAAAACCCTGAAACAGTTCAGTAACAAAAACCCTGTTTCACTTTAAATTACCTTTACTTTAAGCTGACCTCTCACTCAGGTTTAGATGTGAAATGCTCCACTTTACCGGATCTTCGTTCTTTACAGTGGTGCTGATAATGAGAACCAGACGTCAACACGAACATCTCTATCCACACCCACTACACGTCTCTTTTGAGCACTCGTGTTTAATGTTGATCATTCAGGCTAAGAAATAATGGATGTGTCGATTAATCTGGTCGATTATTTGGTCAACCGATTAATCGAATCAATTATTGCCCTTTTAGAAGTCAACAAGTGTTTTGTCCGTTAATTTTTTATTAGATACTAAAAAGATACATGATATCAGCATTATATATCGACCACCCGGCTCTCTAAACATCAGCAACTGAAAAACCCATAAATCTGAAAATGTGTTTCATTTCAGGGCTATTTTGCTTGTATCCCTCCACCATGAATGGATTTTCAAAGTCAGACAGTGTGTTCATAATCATCTGATGAAATAACTTTGCGAGGGAGCTTTTAGAGACGTCTGGTTACCATCAGAACCACTGTGAGCTACTCTGACTCTGGAGCGGAGCGTTTCACACTGGACCATCTCTGAACGGATTTACATCTTAAACGTATCATTTTGGGTGGAGTTCCCCTTTAGATCAGTGTACTTCATATGGCACAAGTATGTACGTAAAGCTTCACGACTACCTGAAGGTGCTTTTTTAGTAGAAACAAACCATTTAAAACTTAAATAAACCCATAAAACGGTCATTTTGAATTCATTAGATCACCCAGCGTAGTCTGGCGGCGGCGTCAGTGGTCAGAGAAATGGACGAAACGTCACCGTTTTTGTTCTAAGTGGCTTTTGTTCTTTTTTTCTGATTTAACTACTTGTTAAATATGTACACAGACCAGATACTGTTCATACACTATACACATACTTTAAATATGTATATATTTCATATTTATATGTATCTATCTATATATATATACATGATCATTGGGAGTGAAAAACAGGGTGGTTCTGTATAACAGAATATATCAACAACAAAAGAAAAAGACTGACAACGTTGTAAATCAGGAGAGAACCGCATTTTACCATCGCAAACTCAAATCCAAAATTATATATATATATATATAATAACGCAGTAGTGTTGTGTGAAAATCCAATAAAAACATCATTTAAAGGGTTAAAAAGAGAAAGAACCCCAAACGTCATTAACGTAACAGCAGGAAGTGTTCTGACTGATCCACAGATCCACTATGAACTCTTATTTTTGGCCAGATTACAAACAGGCTCTCCTCGTCTGTACAGTCAGAACCACGGATCACACAGCGGTCACTGAAAATCACAACCACTCTGTGGTTCATCACTTTACAGCTACAGGACAACTGCAGGAGAACTGTCCCCAGCAGAACCTCAGCAGCTCAGAACATACTTTTTGGCCTGGTACTTTATTATTTGTTCTCATTTATTCTAGAACTTGTACACGTACTTGTCCTAAAACTCAAAAATGTCCTGAAACTTGTACCTGTTCTGAAACTTGTACACAGAACATAAACAAAGACTTTGTTCTGATTCTCTTCTCCTGAAACCTTTTGTCGTTTTGTTCTGGAGCTTGTACGTGTTTTTGAACATGTACATGTCCTGGAACTTTACTTTGGATCTCATATATATACTGATTCTGGGTCCTGTGCTTGATCAGGAGCTTGTACTTAAGCTAATAAAGGCTTGTTGACAGTCTGTGTAGTTTCCTCTTTGATTTCTAGCTCTCGGGCTCAGTTCTGGTGGAGTCGGGTCTGACCGATGTGGTTGGTGTGAAAAGTGAGGCAGGGCTGCAGGGAAAGCAAACGGAGTGTCGTGTCCAGTACACGCTTGTTGGGGAAGTGCTAGTGCAGGTGTAGGAGTGCGTATGCTGTATTGACCGTTGAAGATGCGTCAGTCGGAGTCAGGCCTTTATAAGGAACTCTGGGTCTGAGCTGTTTATCTTTATGGGAAACATTAACAGCATTCGCAATAATGTTCCAAAGCTGATACGTTTTGTTGCGTTAACATTTCCCTCCTGAATGTATCTGGAAGCTCGTTAAAGACAGAGTAACACCTTTAATACAGAATAACACTGCTGGGGCAGCTTTGGCAATTTAAGGATACAGTCTGAGCATCTGATGTATAAAAGTTAAAGTTCAGAACTGAGACTAGATTCACTGTTTTCCTCGTCAGATATGATGGAGGACCGTACAGTTCAGTTCATGCCAGAATGTAATATGACAAGAACATTCACTGTGTGAAAGGAACAGGAACGCTCGTAATGCTCAACATGGCATCTGATTAATAAAAAAAAGAGTCAATCAGCTGGCATCTACAGGAAAAGCTCTGCACATCTCTTTCGTTGTAGAGCTCATGTGTGATATGCAGAACAGCCTCATTCTATTATTTAAGTCAAACTATGAACAATTAATATCATTTTTGTCAGATTTAAGCAGATTTCAGATCAAAAGCATAAACATTTTTGTGAATCTGATGTGTTAAATTCAGTTCTACAGTTTCACTATCTCTAGAGTTGGTTGGATGGGTTCTGATGGAACAGAATTGGCAGTTAAAGTTCTACTTGAAGTCCATTCAGCTGGCTGTTTTCACATGAAGTACGTTCCAGCCTTTGCCCTCCCAGCATGGTGCCATCGTTTGCCCGAAGGAGATCTAGCGGGTAGAAATTGGCACAAACACATTGAGGTAAAAATCCTAAAGTTCACTGAGAAATTGTAACGAAGCAGAAGTGATGCCAACCGGACGCCACCGCAGACTGGTAATGACTTTTTAACTCAGAGGAACTTCTCAGATTCAGTAGAAAAGCAAACATACCAGCTTTGGAACATTTAGCTTGATCACAGTTTGACGTTATAAAGGAGATAAACAGCCTAGAGCTCCTCATACAACACAGACAAGCGAATGACGCACAGCCTCGGAGGTCAGTGCTGAAGGTCAGGTCAGGTCTTGTTGGCTGATCCAGACGATCTGCGGAGCTTCATGGACATGCGGCTCTTGCTAGCCCGAGGAGACATTGGCGATGCTAAGTCGCTGGCGTCTGGAGCGTTCGGGTTTTCGGGCTGGCTCTCGAGGCATGAGCCTGTGGAGGGAGAAAACAAGAGATGAGGACCCCCCCTCTGTCGGCCCACTGCAGCCAATAACAACAACCACACAGAGAAGACACTAAGCCTAAGTCTAAACCTAAGTCTTTCTAAAGGGGCCGTGTCCTACACTTTAATCACTTTATTTTTTCCCAGAGATCCTTTTAAGAGCCTTTAAGTCATAATGAATTTTTTTCATGCCTTTTTGTTAACGTGCTTTTAAGACAACGTATGTAAATGCTATTGTGAATATGCTAATTAATTTCACAAAAACAACTCAAAACAGGCAGCATGTGCAATTTATACAGCCTGAGCCGTAGTACTTTCTGAAACATCTAAGTAGTGATGTCATTATAACTTTTAGAAAATTTAGATTTTTTTTATTTAATTGCACACTTTTAATAATTAGCTTAAAGCAGAACCTCTCCACTGGGAATAGATTTTAAAAAGACATTTTAGTCCATAAACATAGTTTTAGTGCAAGAGTATCACATTATAATGTGTCAGTTAAAACTCTGTTGTGGTTTCTCTACATTTAATAAAGGAATGTTTGGAACTTTGCTGGGGTTCTCCTTAAACCTTTTTTATGTGTGAATTCAAAAATAATTAAGCTTTGTTCCAAAATGTTTTAAAACTCATTTTACACTGATTTTATTTTTGATTTTACTTATTTTATTTATGATGTATTTATTTTAACAATAGATTATTTTTGTAATTCACGTGTCCACTTAGGTGGATAGGATGCACTTGAACAGTCAAATACAATTAATACATAAAAATACATTTTCTGCAAATTTATACTTTAATGCTTTAGAGTAAATATTGATCATTTTAATATGCACAGCTCCGTATATGAAAAAGCCCTGTGAAGATAGTGATGCTATTTAAAGAAGAATTTAATAAAAATCTTTGATATAGATGAAGTTCCTGAAAATGTTGCAGCCGTTTTTATTTACAGTGTGTTTTACTACACTTACAATTTCTAGCCAGCAGGTGCACTAAAGAGACTGTCATGCAAATATCACATAAAAACAATGTGTACAGAAGATTATTTATAAATATCTGTTCAGTGTAGTGACCCTCATGCATGAAAGGCTTCAGTGGGCACTAGTGATGTGTAGTTACAATAAAACATGTTCATTAACTTTCTCAGTTCTACAGAAAAGTGTTTAAATGTTAAGTTTTACACACTGCTGAGAGAGAGAGAGGACTGACTCCACAAAGCGTTTTGCTGTAATTCACACAGAAAGAGACATTTCTCCAGTCTGTCACACTAACGTTTCATAAGCTCAGACACTGTCACGTGGTTTTAAACATCAGGGTAGAGACTGTGTGCTCGTGCAGTGAGATAACTGTGAAAGTGGCGTTTCCTCTGAGACAGCGCGAGCTCTTAATGTAGAGGGAACTGTGGGTAAATTTTCACAGAGAGACTCACAGGGGAGGCCAAGGCTAATCAACACTGAGAAACCACACCTAATATTGGGAAGGGGGGCAGTCACAGCACGAAAACAACCACAGAGGGGGGCAGAACTGAAAAAGGGAGTTAATCTTATTTAATTTATTTAATTTTAGCTTTAGCTTTAGCATACCATTCACAGCTGGCGTGAAACACCTTCCGTTTCAAACCTTTTCCCTTTACCTTCATCAGCCCAAAGCTTTCTAACGGAGGATTAGGGAGGAGGAGGAAAAGCACACTGTTTCCCTCTTTGGAACAAAGAAACGGAAGAAAGAGACAGGAAGAGGGGATGGAGAGACAGAATGAAGAACAGAAAAAGAAATGATATATTGTGGGGTGAAGTGAATGGAGTGATGGAGAGAGGGATGAAAAAAGGAAGAAGAAATAAATGGTGTGAGCAGACTGGGAGTAACAGAACACACACACACACACACACACACACACACACACACTTTCAAGAACAAGACAGTGTTAAAAAAAGTGAAAAGATGAAAGTGAATTCCTCCAAAATATTCAGTCACTGAGATGTAAACAAAGTCGTTCAGCACTGTGTACAGTGGAGGTGATTGTAACCAGCCGTCACCACACAAACACAATCAAACATCAAATCAATTAAAAATACTGAGACACTTCATTTATGTTCACAATTTCACCCGAAAATACTTTTTTCATTTTAATGTTGATCAGTTTGACTTATATCACTGTAATATGATGATGGTCAGTAGTAGTGTTGGCACTGTGGGCAGCTGCTGGGCATCACCATAAAGCTCATCAGCAGATGGAAGCATGAAATGCTCTAAAATCTCCTGGTAGGTGTTGACTTTGGACTAAACACAGTGGACCAACATCAGCAGCTCAAACCATCACAGACTGCAGAAACTGCACACTGGACTTCAGACAGCTTGGATTGTGTGTCTCTCAGACTCTAGGAGCTGATTTACAAATAAAAAGAGGACTTTATACTGAGTAACAGTCCAGTTCTGGTTCTGCTTAGTCCAGGTAAGACACTTCTGATGTTGTCTCTGGTTCAGAAGTGTTGATATTAGGAATGTGAGAGATACACAGTGTTCATAATGTTTATAGTTATGACTAAAGTAGTAAAGTAGTAGTAGAGTTAATAGTCACACTGATCAACATTAAAACTAAAAAGACTTGAAATATTTTAAGCTTTAAGACTTCAGAGGTCTGGTTACCATCAGAACCACTGTGAACTGTTCTGACTCCTGAATGGAGCATTTCACATCAGCCCAGCTTTGAATGACTCTGTTTATATCAGACCTTTTTAATTAGGCAGATTTTTACATTTAAAATCAGTTGAATGTCCCTTTAACAAAAATGACCATTTTCCGTCATCTGAATAAATAATAACAGCACATAACCTTCATCTCCCTCTGAGCTCTTCTTATGATGCTCGTCTGTATTTGTGCTTAAAAACAAGCATAATTCATGTTTATGATTATGTTCTAACCTTTAAGAGACTGATATATGTAAATGAGCTCTGTTCTGATTGGCTGCCTCAATGAAAAAGCAGCCCAGGTTGAAACGCTTTAGTATGGAGGAGGCGGAGCTAAACTCAGGCTGAACAGGTGTGTATATGTTAATGCATTGTGTTCTGTAACAAAAAAACATGAAACTTAATAGTTTGATGTTGATATATCAAGTAAAACAGAGATGTGATCATTTAAACTTGATATAAAAATCATTTTTACACGTTTGTGGAAGCCACACAGTGCAGCAGTAGCCAATACTGCCCCCAGGTGGACACAAACAGAAGCTCACAGCTGCTTTTTAATAAGTAGTCATTGATCAGTTTCATTTTGACCATCATATGTTCACTTTTACAGGCTGTGTTCACATTGGACACCTTAAGAGCCCATGGTGATGCGTCACAAATCCATAAAAGCTAGTAAATGATCACATCAGTGATTTGGGAGTGTCATTTCCTGGTCAATCACATGACTGGCACATGACCAGTACACTTATATGTGTAGTAGATTTTTTGGTAGGTTAAGTTTATGTATAAGGCTTCATAAGCAGGATGCAGGGACATTTAAATGTGCATCTTACACAGGCGTCACCATGGGCTCTTGTTCAAATCAGCAGGTCTGTGTTTTATAGACATTTTGAATCTGACTGAACGTCTTTGGGCCCAGTTCGTTGACACAGTTTGTTAAAGTGTAAAATCATGATCAGCTCACACAGGTGACGTTAGATAAGAATATTGTAATGATAAACATGTTTAATGTGGTATATAAAAGAAAAAACCTAAAGTTGACCTTTGACAATAAGAGTCCAAGACTCTCAAGGGTTCTGTTTGAGCTTTGAGGTTGTTGAGAGAAGTTTTGGTGATTTTTACAGAAACAATGGGGTAATTTAGGTGAACACTGAGCTCCAGTTCTAAATTAAGGAAATAAATTCTGGACTCCAAACTTGTCTTAGCTGATGGACAAATTATTAAACTATCCTGAAAAAAGTTATGATTAGGTTTCAAATACATACACAGACATGTGATGAAGGTAAATAAACATTTTGTGGATAAAATGATGGTAGTCCATGCGAAGGGACAGAAATGAATTACAACCAAAGGAGAAATGTGTAGTAGTGAAAATGAGAGAGTGTGGGGTTGAGTTAGTGTTAGGACCTTTAATGTGACGCACATGCAGACGAGCTGAACACGGCATATCTCACTGAACAGAGAACACTGACAACAGACCACTGAAGGGCTCATCCTGTACTACCGTCATGCCCATATAAGGAGTTCCAGGTCCAAGCTGTTTATCTCCATGGGAAATAATAAATAGCTGTACATTTATTCTCATATCATCAGTTCATTAACATCTTACATAGCCTGGACATATTCAGAAACTGCTCCCTTTCAGAGTGTGATGACTTTTATCTTCTGTAAGCTCCACCCAAAAGGGGAGGAGTCATGTAAAAGCAGAATCTCTTCTTTCTACTCAACTTATCTTCCATTACAATAAGTGTTGATGTTAATGATGTTTGAGTCCCAAACAAATAGGAAGGAGGAAGGAACGTTACACTTATATAGCGCCTTTCTAGGAAATAGAAGTGAGCTCTCCGTTTCCATCCTGCTGAAGGTGCCTTCTGGTGGCACAATCTGAACCTACAACATGTCCCGTCAGTGCTGTGCAGCCTGAAATCAATTTCTCAAGAATGCTCCTACATTTGTAGTGTTCAATGTTACAAATCATAAAACACATTTTCTAATCATTTGAAGGGTTCCTTTACTAAAAACACCAACATTATGTGATTTTTTCATGTAGTTGCTGTATAAAAACACCACAATTTGGGCAAATGGAAAATCATAATAAATACAGTGACGTTTAAGACTTTGGTTATGCAAAATACCCTGAAAAACCTGTTACTAAATGTGCTGGCTAAAGTACACTGTCAGTAGTTTACAGTGTGAGTAGTTGATGTCATATAATAGTGTTAAAATGCAACAGTGTGTTGAATGGTTAGCTGCTTAGTTAGCTTAACATTTCACCTGTTAAACAAGCTCAAAAGTAAAAAAAAAATCCAGTCAAGATCAACAGAGGAAATTTACTAAAACTATATTCAATATTTCCCATAGAGATAAACAGACCTGGAACTACTTATATAGGCATTACATGATGAGCACACCACTTCAGCAGCCTCTAAAGGAGGATAAACTTTTGGTCAGTGTGAAGAGGAAGAATACAAAGAGGAAGAAAGAGAGAAAGCACTCTTAAAGCTCCACACAAGCAAAACAAAGCGGCCTCGGTTTCCAGGGAGTCTTACCTTTAGATACACACAAGTGAAACATTATCATCTAAAGGGAGAAAAACCCAAAAATAAAGAACAAAAATGGGAAAATAAACAGAAACAAACAAAAAGAATTATGATCATTTGGGGTTAGGAAGTGACCAATAAAGGCTTGGTGTTAACACACAGACAAGCAGAAATTAATGATGGAAAGTGTGTGTTTGGTCCTGAGAAATGGCTGAACTAAACAAAGTTGGGCAACACAACCAAGAAACACTGATTTTTTAAAAACACACATGGAATAAAAAAATTAACATTCCTGAAAATAACTAATATTAACAACTTTATAAAAAGCATAACTGCTAACTGAAAGTAACCAATGTTAGCTAACTCTGTTAACTGAAAATATCTCATGTTAGCCAACTCTATTAAATCAAAGCAGCTAAAACAGCTGGTTTAACTGAAAACACTTAATGTTGGGTAAGTCAATATTTTACTGAAAACAGTTAAAGTAGCTAACTCTGCTAACTGCTCCAGTAGTTTGTGTTGCTGAGTGACTTTTGCTCGGCCTATATACTGAAATTACAAAAGTTAATAACACCATTTGAAAATTATACATAACATTACATTTTATGAACATTTCATTGAGAATGAACCAACAGATTAGCTAAGTTAATAAGCCAGTAAGCTATCACTGAAAATTGCAAACATTAGTTATTTTCAGTTAGCAGAGTTAGCTAACATTAAGTTTGCATAAGAAAAATGGATAACCAAAACAACAAACAAAAATATTCCTACATGGATTTATATTAAAATAAATGTTTTTCCTCATTCCAATAAAATAAAAAATAAAAAATTCAAAGCTCAAACCATGCCTGCTAATGGTAATATAAACCTCCAAGTACAGTATTACCGTTTTATTGCCCAGGTCATTTCAAACGACTTAAATACCATTTCTCAGGTCCAAAACAAATGATTTTTCATTGATTGAACAATCAAAAAGTACTTTATGTACACAGACATGCTATGAATGAAAGGGTCACAGAAGATTCACTGATCTTTCCCCATGTTCTGCTTGTAAAATGCTGTTTTTTGCTTTTGGGAAAGCAGGAAAGCAAATGATTCAGTAGTAGAAAGATTCTAAAAGATTGATTTGTCTGTGCTTATACAGGTGTGCATCCAGAAGGCTACACCGACCCTTTCATCTGAAGCATGTGTGTGTACGAGAGGCCGTGTGTGAAGCTAATGTCAGCGTTTCTGCACATTTCAGCAA
>BRDA01001018.1:87683-101373 GCA_036984385.1 Crenuchus spilurus | reverse complement strand
TGACCAGTGCTCTCCTTGCTTGATCTGTCAGTTTAGGTGGACAGCCATGTCTTGGTAGGTTTGCAGTTGTAGAATACTTTTTTCATTTCTGGATGGATTGAACAGTGCTCCTTGGGATGCTCAAAGCTTGGGATGTTTATATAACCTAACCCTGCTTTAAACTTCTCCACAACTTTATCTCTGACCGGTCTGGTGAGCTCCTTGGTCTTCATGATGCTGTTTGTTCGCTAGTGTTCTCTAACAAATCACTGAGGCCTTCACAGAACAGGTGTATTTATACTGAGACTAAATTACACACAGCTGGTCTCTTAACTAATTAAGTGACTTCTGAAGGTAATTGATTGCACTGAATTTTGTTTAGAGGTATCAGAGCACAGGTGACTGAATACTTTTGCACGTCACACTTTTAAGATTTTCATTTAATTAAAATTTTGAAAATCATGTATCATTTTCATTCCACTTCACAATTATGTGCTGCTTTGTGTTGGTCTATCACTTAAAATCTAAAAAAAATACATTTAAGTTTGTGGTTGTAAAGTGACAAAATGTGAAAAAGTTCAAGGGGTCTGAATACTTTTGCAAGAGACTGTATAAACAGACTAAAGATCGGTCGTCTCTAATAGTATTGATTACGTGTGTCTGATACTGTGTGATACACTGTTATAAAATGAAAATAGTAAAAAAATTAAACAACATTAGTTTTATATATAAAACAAGATAACTGAGCAACCCTACACAGTTTATGGTGATTTAGGCATGAGTAGCACAATGCTAATTGGGGATAATAAGGCTCCATTACTTGTTAGCTACATTACCTTATCTGATCGACTACACTGAGAATAAAAGGAGAAACTGAGTAAAAAAGGAGGTTTTAATGGAGAAGAGGCTCTGCAGGCTTTCAGGCTGTAGGTGAGATGTGATGATGAATTTCATATTTTAAACAGCACAGCTTAAGCTCAGAATGACAAAGGCGGCTGATTGGCTGAGAGGGGGACTGCTTAAGGTGATTGGCAGCTGATGATACACTGAGAATGCCGATTTGCTGGGAGTATAATGGTGGATGCTGTCTGGATGAGAGAAGAGATGTGGATGCTGGGTGATATGTATGCTGACTGGGTCATAGGGGAGAAGTGGATGCTGATTGGTTGAGATGGGAGACATAGTTGCTGACTGGCTGAGAGAGATTTGGACACTGACTGGCTGAGAAGATTGATATGGGTGCTGGCTGGCTGAGGGGAGATGGAGATGCTGACTGGTTGAGAAGGAAGATGTGGATACTGACTGGCTGGAAATGAGAAGTGGATGTTGCCTGGCTGAGTTGGGAGAGGTGAATGCTGACTTGTTGAGGAGGGGAGGTAAAGTGTGTGTTTGTACCTGTTTCAGAAGGTATGGGTTGGAATGGAGCTGGACAGAACACTCGTGCTGCGTAATCCTCAAAGGTGCTGGACTCCAGGTGGTGCTGGACAATTGTTTCTAAATACCTCGCTCTTTCCTCATAGCTGAGCATGTGGGTTAAAGGTCAACAGGCAAGAGCATGTAAACAGTAACAAAACTACACACAGCTCTGCAAGATCATAAACAAACACTTTTACCTGAAAATAAATTATTAAAACCAGCTGCAGATTTTTGAAAGATTAAATACAACTTTAGTTAGCTGATGAGCCTGTTTTTTATTGTTGTTTTATTAGTGCCTTTACTGAGGAAAATAGTGAATGTGCAGTCTAAGCAATCCCCAGGTGGTTGCAAGGCCATTGCTGAGTGGTTGTTTCCTCTAAAGAGATTGTAAAGGTGTTGCTAGTCAGTTGTTTGGTTTCTGATTACATACAGTCATGGCCGAAAGTGTTGGCACCCCAGAATTTTTTCCAGAAAATGAAGTATTTCTCTCAGAAAATTATTGCAATTACACGTTTTGTTATACACATTTATTTCCTTTGTGTGCATTGGAACACAAAAAACCGAGGAAAAAAGGCAAATTTGACATAATTTCACACAAAACTCCAACAATTATTGGCACCCTCATCTTAATATTTGTTTGCACACCCTTTGGAAAAAATAACTGAAATCAATCGCTTCCCATAACCATCAACAAGCTTCTTACATCTCTCAACTGGAATTTTGGACCACTCTTCTTTTGCAAACTGCTCCAAGTCTCTCATATTTGAAGGGTGCCTTCTCCCAACAGCAATTTTAAGATCTCTCCACAGGTGTTCAATGGGATTTAGATCCGGACTCATTGCTGACCACTTTAGGACTCTCCAGCGCTTTGTTTCCATCCATTTCTGGGTGCTTTTTGAAGTATGTTTGGGGTCATTGTCCTGCTGGAAGACCCATGACCTAGGACACAAACCCAGCTTTCTGACACTGGGCCCCACATTGCGACCCAAAATCCTTTGGTATCTTCAGATTTCATGATGCCTTGCACACAGTCAAGGCACCCAGTTCCAGAGGCAGCAAAACAACCCAAAACATCTTTGAACCTCCACCATATTTGACTGTAGGTACTGTGTTTTCTTTGTAGGCCTTATTCCATTTTCGATAAACAGTAGAATGTGCTTTACCAAAAAGCTCTATCTTGGTCTCATCTGTCCACAAGATGTTTTCCCAGGATTTTGGCTTACTTAGATGCATTTTGGCAAACTGCAGTCTAGCTTTTTTATGTCTCTGTGTCCTCCTGGGTCTCCTGCCATAGCATTTCATTTCATTCAAATGTCGATGGATAGTTTGAGCTGACACTGATGCACCCTGCGCCTGCAGGACAGCTTGAATTTCTTTGGAACTTGATTGGGGCTGCTTATCCACCATCTGGACTATCCTGCGTTGCAACCTTTTATCAATTTTTCTCCTCCGTCCATGTCCAGGGCGATTCGCTAGAGTGCCATTGGTTGTAAACTTCTTGATTATGTTGCGCACCGTGGACAAAGGAACATCAAAATCTCTGGAGATAGACTTGTAACCTTGAGATTGTTGATATTTTTCCACAACTTTGGTTCTCAAATCCTCCTCTTTCTGTTCTCAATGCTTAGTGTGGCACACACAGACACACAATACAAAGATTGAGTCAACTTCTCTCCTTTTTATCTGGTTTCAGGTGTGATTTTTAAATTGCCCACACCTGTTACTTATCATAGGTGAGTTTGAATGAGCATCACATGCTTGAAACAAAGTTATTTACCCTCAATTATGAAAAGGTGCCAATAATTTTGTCCGGCCCATTTTTGGAGTTTTGTGTGAAATTATGTCAAATTTGCCTTATTTTCCTATGTTCCAATACACACAAAGGAAATAAGCATGTGTATAACAAAACATGTGTAATTGCAATAATTTTCTGGAAAGAATTCAGGGGTGCCAACACTTTCGGCATGACTGTAGTCACTGATACCTCTGGTTATGGTCTGCTAGGTGGTTGAGGGTAATTACTACATGCAGTGGTGCATTTTTAATCTAAATACAAGGGGGGCACAAACTTTTGCACAGCATACATTCTGTTCTCAAAACTGTGGGACGGGTTAGTGAACAAAAAAACAGGAAAAGAAGAAGAAAAAAGATTGAGACAAAGGAGAATAAAAAGAAAAAGAAAAATTAAAAGCAGAGAAGAACCAGAAGAAAATGAACATGAAGACAAAGATGAACAGAAGAAAATACGAAAATGAACAAAAAAAAAGAAAACGAACAATGACGAAATGAAGTAAAAGGATAATAATGAAGAAAAAAAAGATGTACAATAAAAAGAAGGAAATTAAGAATAAAAAGAAAAAAAATAATAGAAGACAAGAAGAACAAGAAGAAAAAGAAAGAAAAAAGGTAAATCAAGATGAAGAAAAAGAAAAAAAAGAAAGGTGAAAAGATTAATAAGAAAGAAAATGACAAAGAATAAGAAAATGAAATAAAACAAAAAAGAGAAGAAGACCAAAAAGAAAAAAAAATAGTAAAAGGCTGTGACAAAGAAGAAAAAGAGAACGTTGGTAACAGTAGTGTTATTAACGTTTATTAGAGTCAACACTTCTAACCTGAACGCTCACACTTCAGACTGCAGAAGGGTAATGCGTGTGAACAAGACTGTTGTCTGAATTTTGGGAAGATTACACACCTCTACATAAAGCTGCTGAATTAGACTAAAATCTCACTGAAACCTAACCAACATCTCAGCATTCACATAACTTCACACGTGTTCCACTGTCAGGAACACACACAGTACCAGTACCAGCAGAAAAAGACAGAGTGTACCGGGTGGATCACAGACAGAGAGAGAGTCTCCGAGTCTGAACAGAGGAATGATTTGTTTGTAATGATGAAGTTTATTACGAGGCTGTCAGTGTTGAGTAAGAATAGGCCTCTTTCTGTCCCTGTTATTCAGTTAAGAGAAATGATGGTTGTGTGTAAATGGAGCGGATTGGATTAAGCCTCTGAGTATGGGTTTAAAAACGAGGGGATTCTGTTAATGGTCGGGATGTGATTATAGTGGGTCTCAATGGCAGCGTATGAGCTTTACTGCGTCCATAACTCAGTCAGAACACAGCACAGGAGGAACCAGGGATGCTGGGTTACCAACTCAATTCAATTCACTTTTATTTATATAGCACTTTCCAGCATACTGTCCCAAAGCAAGTTTAGAGCTGAAATGCTGGTCCAGACAGAGAGAGAGAAGAAACTCCCTAAAGGCTGAGAAATTTCAAAAGTAAATTAATTTCAAAGGAATTTGAAGCGATAAACAATTCAATGTAGCAGGACATACAATCAATACAATATGGTGTATTTAGACAGTTGCTATAACTTCTTAAGTGATTGCTAAGGTGTTCCCAGAAGGTCGCTATGGTTCACATGTGGTTGCTAGGATGTTGCTAGGTAAGTACAACTGTAATTTGTAGCAATAAACAATTTTACCTCACATTTTACAGGTGGTTGGCATCTAGGCAGTTGCTATGGTTTCTGAAGTGGTTGCTAAGGTGATCCCAAATGGTTGCTATAGTCTCCCACGTGGTTGTTATGGTTAACATGTGATTGCTAGGGTGTTGCTAGGTAAGTACAACTGTAATTCGCAGTGATAATCTTAGGTCACAGCAAAATAATTTAGTACACTTTTGTGACTAACAAATGTATGTCCTTAAGTTTTCTTTCTTCCCAACTGCTTCCTGGGCTGGCTGGGAAATGTGAAGATACTGCACCCATAATGGACATCTTGACTCCACAAGACCACATAAAGTACACACTACTGTTTTATATAGTTCAACACATTAACAACTACTGTGAAGTCCCCCGGAACTGGTGTCCAATGCTCTCTCTCTCTCTGTGTGTATACCCACTATGGACGGGTTAAATGCAGAGAGAAATTTCTCTACAGAAATCAATAAAAAACCTCTAAGAGTACCGAGTAAGAATCACAATCAGAGTCTATTGTTCGCTGTTAACTTTTCATGTTCACTTGAGGTAATTTGTTATGGCTTGTTTTACAGAAGGTAAACTCACTGGGTAACGTTGGTAAGGGCTACATCACACCTCATCTCTATGTAAAACTAATCCCAGTCAAACAGCTGAAGTCTGGGAAATAAGGCTGCATTCCCTGTTAGTTCAGCCTAATAATAAGAAAAGTCCTGATGAAAATGTGTGTGTGTGTACTACAGGGGTTTACACACTCCTGCAGATCTGTCGTTTGCCTTTTCCTGTCTCCAGCAGACCCTCTTCCTGGAGGGCTGAGAGGGCGAGAGATCACACAGACTCGCTCCTCAGCGTGACAGCCGTCCTGCGGTTCAGACTCAATCACCGCTGCTGTGTCCCAAACCCACCACCACTGGAGTGAACAAGTGCTAGTGCGAGTAGTGTGCTCACAGTGGGAGACAAATCTGGACCGACCCCCCCCCCACACACACACACAGCATTTAAAAATAAGATTAATAACTAAACCTCTCATTCCATCTTCTAGAATCTTCTTCCTTTCCCTCCCTTGCTTCTCCCTCCCTCTCATTTCTTTCTCATTCCCTAGCTCTGATTGTAAAAGTTTTTCCTCATTGTTTATGTTTATATGATTAATTAATTATACATGTTGAATATGAATATGTATTTGTTGTATGAACTGATGAACATCTACAGCTTTTATTAACTGTAATATAATATCGGTCAGATTATTAGCTACATTAGAACAAATAAGGTACTCAAAGTCTAATATATGTATACAGTATGTATTATTTGTTTTTATTAATTATAATTTTACTAATAATTAAACACTGTGCCAAGGAGGAGATGGGGACTCGTTTCCTGGGCATGATTAGAGATGAAGCTCCAGGATCAGTAGCACCTGGTCATCGTGGTCCCACCCTTTCTGTGTCACAATGCATAAATATTAGTGACTAATCAGATTCTCATTAGAGTGAATGACCAGTAAAGGGACAAGATGATGACCTCCTGACCTCATGCCATATTGCTTAGTCAGAGGACAAATGTGTGTGTGAGTGAGAGTGAGTGACTGAGTGAGAGAGAGTGAGAGAGAGAGAGAGAGAGAGAGAGAGAGAACCAGCTGTTCTTTAAAGTCTCTCGGCCCTCAGATGAGCCTGGCCTCCATCACCACGACAACAAATCCTCTCCTGTGTTGACTCCTGATGCTCTTTGTGTTTCACAATGAAAAAGGTGAAGAGAAAAACACTTTTTTTTCGTCTGCATCACACGTTCACCTAAATAACCCCGTCTGAGTGTATACTGTAATTGAAAAATTTCTGATGGGTGGCATTTTTTTTTATGACGACTTGTTAAAAGGGGAGAGAGAGGAAAAAAAAAGTGAGAGAGAGAAAGAGAGAGGGATGAAAAGCAGCCCCCCTTTGTGTATTACCAGAAACTCATTTTCCATGAGGATGAAAGACAGAATGAGAGAGAGACAGAGAGAGAGACAGAGAGAGAGAGAAAGAGAGAGAGAGACAGAGAGAGAGAGAGAGAGAGAAAGAGAAAGAGAGAGAGAAACAGAGAGAGAGAGAGAGAGAGAGAAACAGAAAGAGAGAGAGAAACAGAGAGAGAGAGAGAGAGAGAAACAGAGAGAGAGAAACAGAGAGAGAGAGAGAGAGAGAGAGAAAGAGAGAGAGAGACATAGAGAAAGAGAAACAGAGAGAGAGAAAGAAACAGAGAGAGAAACAGAGAGAGAGAAACAAAGAAACAGAGAGAAACAGAGAGAGAAATAGAGTGAGAGAGAGAGAGAAAGAGAGAGACAGAGAGAGAGAGAGAGAGACAGAGAGAGAAAAAAACACAGAGAGAGAGTAACAGAGAGAGAAAGAAACAGAGAGAGAGAGAGAGAGAGAGAGAGAGAGAGAGAGAGTAACAGAGAGAGAAAGAAACAGAGAGAGAGAGAGAGAGAGAGAGAGTAACAGAGAGAGAAAGAAACAGAGAGAGAGAAACAGAGAGAGAGAAACAGAGAGAGAGAGAGAGAAACAGAGAAAGAGAGAGAGAGAGAGAGTGAGTGAGTAAGTCTCTTGGCCCCTCCTGCAGAGCTGTTCATTGTGGGCGAGCTGGGCTCACAGTCTGAGAGGAGAGAGAGAGAAATCACCACTCAACACGACTCACAAACGAGCTCGTTAGCACATCAGGAGAGAAACAGGAGCATGTAGCGCTGCTGAGCGCCAAACCTCCCTCTCTACCTCTCACAGAGATCACTCCATCCCTCCTTCTCTAACTTTATCATCTTCTTTCATTCTGCCTCTTCTTGAACTTTCTCTCACCCTCTTTTGTCTCATTCTCTCTCCCTCGGTCTCCCTCTTTGTATCACTTCTTGAATCTTTTTTTCTCATTTAATCCCTTTTTGAACTTTCTCCCTCTCCTTGCTTTCTCCATTATCTCTCTCCTCTCATTCTATATCTGTCACTTTCTCCTCTCTTTATGTCTCTTTCTCCTTTAATCTGTTTCTCTGTCCTTTCTCATTCTCTCTCTGCTGGCATCATTTTCTCATTCAATCTCTCATTCCATCTCTCGCTCTCTCTCATTGCTTCCTTGTCCTTTGTCTCATTCCCTCCCTCACTATCTCTCCTTTCTTTCTCATTCTCCGTCTTTTTCCTTTCTTCCTCAATCTGTCTTAGTCCTTCTCTCTTCTTTTCTCCCTCCATCTTTGTCTCTCTCCTTTCTCAGTCACTCTTCTTAAACTCTCTCCTGTATCCTCCTGTTTCTTTTATCTTTCTGTCCTTCTTTCTCTATCAGAGTCTGTTCCAGGGACAGGCTGAGTAAGGAGGGAGAGAAAGAAAGAAAAGAGAGAGAGAGAGAGAATATGGGCCAAGAGAGGCTCCACTGGACCCAGTCTCTCTGTCTCAGGCTCATAGAGATATCACACACACACACACACACACACACACACACACACACACACACACACACACACACAGAGAGAGAGCTGCCCAGATTGCCCCAAACACACCAAATCTTGCCCTAACCTCCAGCATCATGGCCATGGCGACTCTCCAGTTACACACACTCCACACACACACAGAACATGAGAGGAGTGTGTATCCACTACAGCAGTAAAAGAGAGAGTACAAACAAAAACATTAACCTCACCACCACCCCAGCAAAAAACACACAAACTGGGTTGTACTGGGTGGTGTTTTGGTTGTACTGGGCGGTGTTTTGGTTGTATTGAGGGAGGGGTTTGGTGTGTGGGTGGTGGTGCAAAGGGTACTTCTCACCAAACTATCACTGTAAAGAGGGGTTATAAATAGAAAGTGACAAAAATCCAGAAGTGTAGTGAGAGTGAGGAGACATGTTACAGCATGAAGCCAAACACACACACACAGAGCTGTGCTATTCCCCATGTCCAACACCACAATCACACACACTAACCCAGAACAGAGGACGAGAATGAGCAAAAGAGGTGAGAAAGCACACACACACACACACACATTAAGCAGCAGCTCATTTGTATCTTTACTGTATCAGAAGAGTGGTACAGAGTGAAATCAGAGCATTATGACTAACCCTAGTTTGGGAGACATTGCTGATGTCATCTCATGAGCACACCAGTCAGTTGTATCAGAGTGCAAAACCAACATCATGGGTAAAGGACGTGATGTGACTGATGTACATGATAATAGTGTACCTTTGAAGCATGGTGGAGGTAGTGTCTCAGAAACCACTAACAGAGTGGTACAGAGCAAGCAACACACCACAGTGGACCAGTTAACTTCTAAAATGAACAGGAACGTGTCAGAGATCACCATGTCACGTGGCATCTGTGACGTCCCGGGCTGCTCATAATATTCTGAGATGACTGCGTATATGCAGATGTACCACTCTGCTTCAACAATAATCAACATGATTTCATTTTCATAATGCTAATTGGTGGCCATTCACTTTGACTCGTTATTAGCAACGTTAGCATGCATTAGCCAAATATCTACTCTATGATATCTACATAAATAACAATAATGATAAATCAGACTTGCTGAAGAAGCTGGATCACCTGTCAGGTACAGGAGATTTTAGTGAACAGGGAAAATTGCTTTTAGCTACAAAGACACAAGTGACCTGGACTTTTAAGCACAGAGTCTCTAAAAGTCATTTAAACAGCTTATAACTGAGCCTACTTTTACTTTCTCCTTTTATCCATTTTTAGTATTCTCTATATTATCCCTCCCAATCATTTCATTACCTATATTCGATTAGTATGTTTTAATAATACTTATTTTAGTTTGCTTATTTTTGTTATTTTTAGTTTCACAAATATTTTATTTAAATGTGATCACAGTTCTACTTCTATTTTTATTTATTGATTTTAAATATTTAATCGTTAATTTCAGTGTTATTTTTTAGTTCTAATGCGGTTTTTTTTCTGTTTATTGCATTTCATTTATTTTTTTTCTATCCATTTCATTTTTCTTTATTTAAACCATATTAATATTTTATTTATTTGCTTTTATTTCCTTAACTCTAGCATTATCTAAATGTCACTAGGTTGATTTACTTTTATCTTAATCCTATTACTGTTAATCAGTTTTACGTTTTAATATTATTTTTTAGAATCCTATTATTTCACTTCATGTCAAAATCTTATTAATGGTATATTATCTTGATTGTACTTTATTTTTCCTCTTTTTAATGAAATCTTAACTGCTCTATTACCTCTTACATCATTTTGCACTTGGCATATTTTATGTTTACGGTAATTGGTTTCTGTACATGTTTCTTTTTTAACTTGAGCAATTCCATCTTTTTCCTTTTCAATCCCTGTAAATGCTCAGCTGCACTGAAAATGAGCAACTCCCTCAATGTATTACCCAATCAGAATAAAGGCTGACTGAGTGAACAAACTCGGTCGTATTTGTATTAAACACACACACACACACACACACACACACACACACACAGTGTAAAATCCTGAGGTCACACAGTGTCCTAAACCATACCCACTAGTCTGTCACACCTTCACTAACACCTGCATCAGCCCTGAGTGGTCATGTGACTGAGGTCACACTGTGTCCTAAACCACACCCACTAGTCTGTCACACCTTCACTAACACCTGCATCAGCTCTGAGTGGTCATGTGACTGAGGTCACAATGTATCATAAACCACACCCACTAGTCTGTCACACCTTCACTATCACCTGCATCAGCTCTGATTGGTCATGTGACTGAGGTCATACTGTGTCCTAAACCACACCCACTAGTCTGTCACACCTTCACTAACACCTGCATCAGCTCTGATTGGCTTCAGAGAAGTTTTGGTGATTTATACTAAAACAGCTGCAGGTGAAACCTGAGTTGTAATTTTTTGTTTGTTAGCAGTGTTAGCTTCACGTAAAAATTTACTTTAACATTTATTTCAAGTAAAAATTAGACTCCTACTCAAATTAGACTCCTACTCATGGGGGCCTAGTGGTAAGGATCTGGTCTTGTGACCAGAAGGTCGCTGGTTTGATCCCCAGACAGAACATGATTGAAGTGCCCTTGAGCAAGGCACCTAACCCCCTAACTGCTCCCCGGGCGCCGGTGGATAAGGACTGCCCACCGCTTCGGGCACAAATTCTCACAGCCTAGTGTGTTCACTAGTGTGTGTGTGTTTCACTGCACGAATGGGTTAAATGTGGAGGTCAAATTCCATTGTTTGAAAAATCACATTGGCAAATTGGTGAATCTTAATCTCTTAATCATCTTAACAGATGAACTGAATGTGGGGGAACCTTCAGCAGACTGAGCTGAACTGCAGGACTGGTCTGTTGGACAAATGTCAGAATAACTGACCTGATGTTGATCGTACAGAAAATAAACTGACTGTAAATGTAATGTACTACATAAAAGTTCAATTCTAAATGTAACCAAGATGAGACGATACGAAACAAAACAAGATTGAACAAAAGTCAAGACACAACGAAATAAGACACTTCTACAAGAGACGATACACGACAGGGAATGAGACAACACAAAGAGAGACAACACGACAATACAGCAAGAGAAAAGACAAGAAACAACACAAGAGACAAGACAAAGCAAGAGAAGACAAGACTTCACACGGCCGCATTTAGCTGCATTTAACAATTCCAGTCATAGCTTTATATACACAGATGTACATGTTCAGTTAGGAACTGGTACTCAGGGTGCAGAACACGGGCCATATCAGTTTTTCTGTGGTCCTCTGAGAACAAACAGACTGAAATACACTTGTGATCTTTTCTCCTAAGATCGACACAGCAGTCTTAACTAAAGGAGTTCTGATACATTACCAAACCACACCAGCATCCCAAACCCTCTAAACCACACAGCATCTTATCAGTGTGAGCACCAAAGTATTTATGAGAGCAAACCTGAGTAAACATCATCTCACATTTACCATCAGCTGGTCAGCATCACGTGTGTTATTTCAGTACCATCAGAGCTTCAGTACATAATGTGCCTCTGAATGACCATAAACCTCCGTATGAGCTACAGACACATACAGGGAGGAAAAAAGAGAGTGAGAAAGAGCAAGAGAGAGAAAAACATCACATAAATAATCCAATTTGAGTAGTTTTACAGAGTATAATTACAGAAATCTGTATATGCCCTGAAGTGCAGGCTAATCAGTTTATTTCTCCATCTGATGCCGAGCGATATCGAGGGCCTAACAGTGATTTTATTACGAGCTGCCATAGCCCTGTCATTACAGCCAATAGACACAGGAGATAAGGGCCCTGAGATAGGACAGGCTAATGCACTGTCGCCTGGGGCTCACTCACTCTCTCACACACACACACACACACACAGCGAGAGAGAGAGAGAAATCTGGGCTCTCCTATTAATCTCCACTCAAACCAGATTGGACGCCTGTGTAACAGAGCTGTGAAAGTGCCTGGCCCCATTTATCTACGTAAACGTAACGTTTATTTAATGTTTTGCAGCTCACGACCACGCACCTGCATACGCACACGTACACACACACACTGATTAATACAAATCGCAGCGAAAGGTACGCCCACCAGCTGCCCACCCTTTGGGCGCTAACCTGATTTCTGTAGGCAGAAAGTGGCAGAACTACCTCCATCACAGCTCACATGATTGTGTTGTGACACATTTACAAACATGTAATCTGTTACTGTCTTATGCAGATGTTAGTGCATCTCTGGTTAGACTCTGTGTTCAGACTGTTAGCTCAGATCTGATTTCTGGATTATCTAGATTGCATCCAGGTTGACTTTTGGTAGTCAGGACAGCCAAACACCACATCAGATCAGATTTTTGCAGGTCTGATCCAAGTCACAGTTGGAGATGGTTTGAAATAGGAGTCCGGACGCTCTGGCTGCTCAAGTCAGATTTTGGCGTCTTTCACATCACTCACAAGAACCACCACATCAAACCCAAATTGATGGAAGTGGGAATCCAAGATGCACCACAAAGGGCACCACAGCTAAGTTCCAGGTTGCCAGGCCCTAAAAAATTCTCCAGCCCACTCTGACTGAAAGCTGCTCTACACAAACTTAAACCTAAAATCTGAAGTCTAATCACAGATGTTTGAGGAAGATGGTCATCTCCACAGATCTGATCTGAGAGTCTAATCCAGTTTATTTGCAGTCTGAATACATCTTCTACATACTGGAGCAAAAAAAACCCCTACACCAGTGTTCCGACACGTCAAATATTGTAGGTTTAATTTTCCCTGAATGTGTTCAATCCAGACAATAAATATAAAGTGCAATAAAATGTACAGAAAGTGTTTATATGTGATCTCTGTAGAAGTGAAGTTCATTCTTATTTATCTTCACTTAGGACAAAAAATGAAGGCAGCAGTAAAGAATGAGAGCAATTAGGAGTGACTCCTTTCTCCTCATCAGCTGTTAGCTTTTTTACAGCTTTGACACAAGACAATTAGTGAGGAGTACAACCCTGACACCCCTCCATACACACGCACACACACACACACACACACACACACACACACACACACACACACACACACACACACACACACACACACACTCTCATGGCCCAGCAGGTTCCAGTGTTATTGGGACACAATGAGGCCTATTGTGAAAGCTGGCATCGTACAGCTGCATCGCCCATTAGCTGTTTGGCTACGTTAGCATACTTGTGTGTGTGTGTGTGTGCGTGTGTGGCTGCTGAGGCATGAGGACACAAAGAGTGGGGTAGGAGAGGAGGGGGATTTGTGGTGCAGTTTCGGCCGATTCCATAATTTTGTCCGCTTTTGGAAAAGCCGAAAAGAGCGACTGACCCCCTCTATCACACCCGGCCATATGCTGA
>BRDA01001018.1:69401-82214 GCA_036984385.1 Crenuchus spilurus | reverse complement strand
CTATGTTCTATTACGAATAAAATATTGACATTTGCCATCTCCACATCATTGCATTCAGTTTTTATTCACAATTTGTTAAGTGTCCCAACTTTTTTTGGAATCCAGTTTGTACAATTAATCATTCATTACACAAATATAACTGTATTTATAGGTGTGTCTAATAGAACAAGGAACAAGGTAGGTGTGTCTAATAGATGATGGTGAGTGGACACAGTGTTTAACATCTCCAGCAGCTCTAATACACCACCACCACATCAGTGTCACTGAGAATGATCCACCTGCTCTGTGGGGGGTCCGGACCATTGAAGAACAGAAAGTAAACAGAAAAACAGATGAACTACAGTCTGTACAAAGAGCAACTCTATGTTCAGTGGCCTAAAACTGACAATAATGTGGCCATAATATTCTGATATAATTGTGTAGTTTTATATGATATGAGCTCTTTAAACACTCCCTGCAAATGTGACGTAAAACAGAAGATGCACTGAATGGCCTTCGTAAGCTGAAATGATGTCTAAATGGACTTTCATAAAAGCCAGGCTGTTCCTCCCCACTATCACTCCATCTTCCTACATTTTATTCAGACAGCAGGACGCAAATCTCGTCCATCTATCCACGCCGGAATCCGATTCTCAGGATCCTGCTCATTCGATTAGTGGACATAACTGAGCAGGAAGTAGGGATTTGAGTGCAGATACGTTTCCACTGTCTCTGTATCGAGTGTTCAGTAGGCTCATTCTAACTGATTTTCAATAAACTGGAGAAGTGCAGAAGTTCCTGGCCTGTATTACAGGAGAACTGGGCCGAGATTGGTCTACTTGACAAAGTTGTTCTGATTCCAGACTGGTCTTAAACAATTCCCAAATCATCAAGCAGTGAACTAAGAATATCACTTTTCACCGCATTGTAAGAAAAATCTTTCATAATAAAAGCCCCAGACCTATTGTTGTCAAAGTTGAGCACTACAAACACAAGCAGTTAATCATGAGTAAAAGAAAAGAGCTCAGAGGAACCAGCTACGGCATAAACGACCAATTCCCTCGCGAAATACTGGAAAGACGCAAAACACTTCTCTCTCTCAGAAAACAACTAATCAAAGAAGGAAAGAGAGCAGTTGTATCTGTTGGTAAATTATACATAGAAGGGCAGTTATATAGAGACAAAGATACCACACCCTGGCTATATTTAAAGCACCCATGAAAAAAAAAAAAAAACAGTGAAGTAAAAATTATTTTTACTTTACTTTCAGACAACATTGATGATACACACAGCCCTAATTGATAACATATAGATTGATTACCAGTGTTTATCACTGTCTGATATAACAGATTTAATGTCTAAAATATCCATCTATTCTTCCATTCATCCATAACAATAATATTCATTCAATCAAAAATCACTCCCACATACACTATAGCTTAAATACCCCATAAACTACATAGGCCACCACATAACTTGTTATTCATTATATAAAAAGCACAGTCTCTCCACTAGAAGAACCATGTTTCAGTACTTTCAATTTTCTCCTCCACCTTTCTTAGTTCACATTAATTTCTTTCCCCTTTTGTTTATTGTTTGCTTGTTTGTCTTGTTCCATAATGTTTGTTAATTGTATGTTGCAACTCAAAAAGCTTCCATACCAACAGCTAAATTTAGCAGCAATATATAAACTCGAATCACACACACACACAAAAAAAACACTTCAAAATACATAATTTACTCTATTGTACTTCATAACTTAACATGTCACAGTTGAAATTCGTCACTTGGAACATTCGTGGGACTGGATCCCAGGGAAAAATAAATAAAATATAAAATCATCTAAAGAATTTAAATGTAGATATATGTCTTTTACAAGAAACTAATTTAACAAAAGCAGATAAGCAAAAATTGAAATCATCCCAATTTAATCATATATTTTCATCTCATTACAATTCTAAACAAAGAGGAGTAGCTATACTGATAAGCCATAATATTTGTTTTATACATAACACTACCATCACTGACACTGAAGGTCGATTCATTATAATAAATATCACTATTAATCAAAATACAATAACTATTGCAAATGTTTATGGCTCCAACACTGATAGTCCTGACTTTTTCCAATCTTTTTTGAACAACTTTCCAATATTTCTAACTCACCAATTATAATTGAAGGCGATTTTAACACAGTCATCAATCCTGATTTAGACAGAACAAATAACTCAAAAACTTGCAACTGGAAGTCTACAGAAACAATTAAACAGTTTATGAAGGATTTTGTCCTTGCTGATGGTTGGCGAATAAAAAACCTAAACACAAAAGAATTCACATACCACTCTCCAGTTCACAACTCATTTTCACGCATAGACTACTTTTTAATTAGCAATTCAATTAATCAGAATATCATACATACACAGATTCACCCAATCATAATTAGAGACCATGCCCCTGTCTCAATCATTTGGAAAGAAAAACAATATGAACCAGTTCTGAGATGGCGCTTCAATATATCCTTACTCAAAGATACAGAATTCTCCACTTATATTAAAAGAGAATGGGCATCCTTCATAGATATAAATGATTCCCCACAAATCCAAGCATCAACACTATGGGAAACCGGTGAAGCTGTTTTAAGAGCATTAATAATATCATACTCTACATTTTTAAAAAAGAAGAACACAGAAACTAGAACAAAAGATTAAAGAGCTAGAGAGCAAAATAATTCAAAATCCAACAGAAGATTTACATAAACAGTTAAGAAATTACAAATGCCAGTATAATGAAATGGTAATAGAAAAAACTAAATTTCTGCTACAAAGACTAAGACATGAAAACTACGAGTACAGTAACAAATCTAGCAAAATTTTAGCAAATCTCATAAAAAAATATAGAAAAAACAACAATTCCAGTAATTAAAGATCCAAATGGTATGACAATGCAGAACCCAGATGACATAAACAATACATTCCGAAACTTCTTTATAAATCTTTATTCATCAGAACATGACCCGAAATTAGAAGCTATCAACACTTTTCTAGAAAATATTCAACTACCGAAACTAACAGAATTACAAAAATAGACATTAGAAGAACCAATATCATAAGTAGAAGTACACAAAGCATTACATCAAAAACCTAACAATAAAGCACCAGGTCCAGATGGTTTCCCCGTTGAATTTTATAAAAATTTTTGGCCAATATTCTCACCACTCTGAAATAAATTAATAACAGAAATCAAACAAAATAAGAAATTAACCACTGATATGAATACAGCCACAATCTCCTTACATCTCAAACCTAACAAAGATCCCACAAAAATTATAAGTAAGACATTAGCTAATAGATTTCAAACAGTAATCCCACATGTAATCCACCCCGATCAAACAGGTTTTATCAAAGGTAGACACCCCTCCACTAATATGCGTAGACTTATTAACATAATCCAATACTCTATAGAACAGAAATTACAAACAGCAGTCATAACCTTCGATGCAGAGTGTGAAGCATTTGATAAAGTAAACTGCAATTTCTTATTCACCACACTACACAAAATGGGCTTTGGGGAATCATTTATACAGTGGATTAAATTATTATATACTTACTTCACCTATGGCTGCAGTAACCACTAATGGGACAATATCACAACGTTTCACTCTTCACAGAGGAACTAGGCAAGGATGTCATCTCTCTCCTCATTTATTTGCCATATTTATAGAGCCACTGGCCACAACAATTCGCCAAAATGATAAATCATAAAATCAGCTTATATGCAGATGACATCCTTCTCTTCCTACAAAACACATCCTCTACAATTAAAGAAACTATTCAAACTATTGAAAATTACTCTAAAGTCTCAGACTACTCTATTAATTGGACCAAATTTGCTATCCTTCCATTAAATATGAATCTATATAATACTCCAGCCCAAACACACATTGTCCCACAAAACACCAACTTCATCACATACTTGGGGATTAAAATTTCCCCCAGGCTGTCAGAGTTAGTTAATCTTAACTATACCCCTCTTCTAAAAATGATAGGTGATCTACAGGGATTGGTGAGTCTCCCCATAAATATAATTGACAGAATAGAAGTAATCAAAATGTCCATACTCACTAAAATTAATTACTTATTTTCAATGCTTCCCGTTGAGCCTCCTACAACCTGGTTTAAATCTTTAGACACAGGTATCTCTAAATTCTACTGGAAAAATAAACCACCCAGAATTAAACTTACCACACTTCAAAATTCAAAAATCCATGGAGGCTTGGAAGCCCCAAACTTCCATTTTAGTATATATTGTAATTGTGTTGCAAGAAAATAGCTGTGGATCAAGCCCAATCAGACAGATAATGCATGGATCGATATTGAACAAACATTATGCACAGATATTAAATTAGCAGATTTACCTTTATCAGCCACACACTCAGAAAACAGATGCTCAAGAACTTGACAATCGCAACAACTCTGACAGCTTGGTGGAAATTTCACAAAATCACAAATTCCACTTTTACACTAAACTTCAATTCCCCCATTTGGAACAACCCTGACCTCATATCAAGAGAAAAACTGCACTTTAATCTATGGATCAAAAAAGGAATAACACATCTTAAACATGTATTCCACAATAACACCCTGGTGTCACTTTCATATCTTGTCCAGAGTTTTGGCATCGGAAGCAATAAGTTCCTTGAGTACTAACAGCTAAAATCACTATTGAACTCCAAAATCAAAATGACTGAAAATACATTAGATTTACCTCCAATAATCTCAGACCTGATCAATTTAATGTGTCCAAAAAAACTTATAAACCAAAATATAAAAACTAATACCAAAACCAGTCCACAAAATAACACTGCCAACTACACAATGGGAAGATCTTTCCATCGCTCCTGGTACTGAATTCTGGACACAGATATGCATACATGGCCCCGGTCATCCTCTCCTTAATACAGTGCAGTCATCCTGTCCCATGTGCAGAAAAAAAAACCCAAACCATGATGCTTCCACCCCCCTTTTCAGCCTTGAGAAGGTTTACAATCTTGTGTCTGGTGTCTTTGGACAGCTCTTTGGTCTTAGCCATGTTAGTAGTTGGAGTCTTACTGATTGTGTGGGTTGGGCAGGTGTCTTTATGCAGCTATCGACCTCACACAGGTGCTTCTAATTTAGAATAATAAGTGGAGTGGAGGTGAAATTTTAGAGGCGGATTAACAGGTCTTTGACGGCCAAAATGTTTGCTGATTGGCAGGTGTTGAAATACTTATTTGCAGCAGTAACACACAAATAAATTATTTAAAAAATTATACATTGTGCTTTCTGGATTTTTTCTTTTAGATTATGTCTCTCACAGTGGACATGCATCTAAGATGAAAATTTCAGACCCCTCCATGTTTTCTAAGTGGGAGAACTTGCAAATTCACAGGGTGTTCAAATACTTATTTCCCTCACTGTATATCTTCTAATTCTTTATCTAAATTTTTTTATATTTTCAGACACTGACATCCTTTTAAAATGGAACTAGCAGTGCTGTGCATCAGTAACAATCTGTCAATATGATCAGTATGACGATACAGCAGTTATAATATGTTGTGATACTGTAAGTAATGTGATATTTTAAATCAAATTTTAGTAAAACTGTCGGTGCTGCATCCTTACACTACTTTTTTTCTGTTTGAGTGGAAGAGTTTAATGGCTGAAAAGTACAACACTGCCATCTAGTGGTCAGGATTTAAACACAAGAGTCTGAAACAACATCATGTCCCTTCAGTGCTGTGCAGCCTGAAATAACTAATTTCTGTGACTAAAAATATAAAAGCTTACATTTTCTGATTATTTGAAGGTTCTTTATGTAGTTAGTGTATAAAACACTAAGAGCTGAACTGCAAACAGTTTAAGTGATAAAAGTAGAAGTGAATGTGGGGTTCGACTTGCCTCTGGCTTTTTGATGATCTGGATGCTGTACATGTGGTTCTTCATGGGGTAAATGATGATGAGGACGTCTCCAAACTCTGTGGGGATGATTCCTCTCCTGTAGTCTCGTGTGTGCTCAGACCAGACGATGTGAACCTCATCATTCCCCAAGTGCCTCAGCTACGAGACAAAGAGAGAGAAATATGAGACAGTATAAAAATAAGCATATATACACAGTCTTAAGTAGACGTTAGTGGACCCAGTTAAACTTCATGTATTTATTGATTTAGTGAAATTTATTGATTTAGAAAAATGTGTGATGTAATTTAATTATTAATTACTAATACAGTCAAAATTAAGTTTAAAGTTAAAAATCTCTTATGCTCAGGTTCATAGTGCATCATTTTTCTGATGCACTGAAGTGATGTGACTTTAGTCAGAGCCCCAATTAAAACAGTATGATTTTACCTCTTCCTGAAACAAGCTGCTTTACCTTTAAAGATGAGCTCATAAATCATTTTAATAGGCTTTGCTCTGATTGGCTGGCTGTAATTCACTCTGAAACAGTGAGGGTGCCAGTAAACAGGTGGGAAATAAAGCCAGAGAACAGAGAGCTTAGGGGAAAATGGAGAGCAGAGATCAGAGGAAGATGATGATCACTTTCACGGTATGGAAGAGAAGTGTCTGAGAGAGGTGAGTGAAGAGAAAAGCTGAACTGAATGGATGGTGTTGAGAGGATGTTTGTCTGACCTTGAGTGAGTTGAAACTAACGGTGGAGATGAGGCTGGTGTATGCAAGTTTGGAGGCGGAGTCAGGACTGCAATGTATCACTCTAGGATTGTAGAATTTTGTTCTGTGCTGGTGTGTTTATGTGGGATTTTAGTTTGAAGGAGGAGATAAACAGAGTTTGAGGATCATATTTGACTACAACATAAACATAGATTAACACCGTCTGGCTCCTTTAAACTCTCCTTTTCCTATTTCTCCACACTGAAGTTCACAGCCTGACTCTGCCGCCGAGTGTTCTGACCGCTGGCACCGTCCGCTACACTGCTATTAACCTTGAGTAGTGACAGGTACAACGGGGGCCAGGCGCTCCCTCTGAACATCTCACATCCATCTTCCGAAGCTCACTCCATCTTCCACGCCTCACTCAATCATTCAGTGGCCGTGGACTCGGAGGGACAGCAGCAACCTTTACGCACCTAATCACACTCTGCAGCGTCCAGATACAGACCCGAAAACCAAAGTCCGACTTTAACATCAGCTCGGCCCTACACACTACAGTTCTCCATTAAACCGTGATTAAAGATTTCACATTCTACATGTTTACAGAAGTCTGATCAACACTTATGTACTGAGAGAGACAGAGACAGAGAGAGAGACAGAGACAGAGAGAGAGAGACAAAGAGAGGCGAGACTACATTTGTACTTCACTAGATTGTTCAGTGAGACTTAAAAGGACTGCAATTCTGCATTTGTCCACTAATAATGATTGTGAGTTTAATGTAAAATTAATATATATAAAATCATTTTCTAAATTCTCTTTATGACTTTTTTAATTAAACAGGTTATTTTTGTTACTGTACCTTTAAGACTGATGTATGTAAATGAGCAGTGATTCACTTCCTGACTGTCAGGAACAGAACATTAATTCATTTACCAACAACTTCCACGTCAAGAACATAAACTTCTGTAAGCTGAGTGGGTGGAGCTAAACTGCTGTAGGCTGAATGGGTGGAGCTTAACTGCTGTAGGCTGAATGGGTGGAGCTTAACTGCTGTAGGCTGAATGGGTGAAGCTTAACTGCTGTAGGCTGAATGGGTGGAGCTTAAGTTCTGCAGGCGGAATGGGTGGAGCTTAAGTGCTGTAAGATAAGTGGGTGGAGCTGCACTGTGACTTATTTCTGTGCAGCTATGGTGGTTTTAGATCCTTTCTGAACGGTCCTACAGAAAGTGATACTGAAGTTAGAGCTTAAATGATGCATCAGTTTGCTGATAATATCAGACAATAATGACTATTATTAATTAGTATTAGTTCTTAATCAGATTTGTGGATTAATAAAACAAAAACACTATTATAAGTCTAATGATTAGTATGTGGATAACATTACTGTGTATTGTATTGTCTATCTGGCTTTCAGTGTTGGTCCTTGGCTCTGGTTCTGGTCCATTTGAATAAAAGTGATTACTAACACTAATGACTCAGCAAGCATGCCAGCGTAATCAAACAAAGTCAAAGTGTTAAAAGTGCTGGTTTGCCAGGTTATGCCAGTTTTTGGTTGATTTTGACAGACTGAGTAGAAACAGATATAACATCATATAAACTTGTTATAAAAGATTTTTACAAATGCATAAAAGTACCAAAAAAGTTCTGGCGCTGCTTTTATCTGTAAATCTTCAACATTATTTGTCTTATGAAGACACAGAAAAAAGTTTGAATCTGCTGAATCTGTTCTACAGGACAGACGTGAAGTGTGAGGGAGGACAATGCTGAAACAAAATGCAAAAACAGAACTTCACTCCATGGAAGGTCAAGTCCTGTAATGCATCCAATGGCTATACCACCTTTTTGTTGTAAATAGTTTACAACTTAAATTTTCTCAATTTTATATTTAAAAAATTCAGAATTAAAACCTGTGTTTTCATTTTCAGTCTTTAAAAAAGTATCTGTGTTTTTATAGAGAACAAACATTTCTGAAATCTGATTTTCTGTGTTAGGGTGAATTTAGGTCTACTATGTTAACAAATTATGTCAAGGTGAAAAAATACAGCAGCTTAAAACACAAATTAGAAAAAAGGCTTTTCAGCTTATTGTGGGGTAAACAAATGATAAAGAATGTAAGAGAGAGACACAACACAAATAAATAAATAAATAAGGATGAAGAGGCTCCAAAAAAAAAAAAGAAAACAGTGATAAATCTTTATCATATTTGAATTTATGCTCAAACTCCAGAATCACAAATAATGTCCCCTTTCTCCTTTTCTAGTCTCCAATTTTTTAAACTTCTCTCTTTTTTTCTGAATGTAAATCTCCAAGCTCTGAAAAACACACTAAAGAAAATGAGAAAAGCAGGTTACACTGGGGATGCTGTGCTGAAAGATACCAAACACAGTAAACATGATGTGGTATACAATAAGAATTATTCAAAAACTAAATAACCAAAAACACTAAAAGTAATAACAGTAAAGCAGAGCTAATGATGAACAAGAGAAATCAGGAATATTCCGGCTCTGCTCTGTGGACCCATTCCTGCATTGAGGGAGCAAATTGGCCGGATTATGAACCTCCTCTGTCTTCAAGCCCGGCCGAAGGAGGACGACAGGGTGTCGGAGGCAGAGCAGAAGAGAAAGCAGTGACCTCGAGCAAATGAATGAGCATGCATCTGGGCCGACACGCTTTAGTGTCTGCTTAACATGGTTTAGCGTCACTATCGGCCCATCTCGGCCCGGCTAGCGTTTCCAGCAGGCCTGCAAATCCAATTTCACCCCGAAGAGTCATGGTAGGCTCAGCGGCAGGGGGACAAGCACAATCTAATTTGGGGTGGAAAATGGCCACGTGTGGCAGGAGGTCCCCTCGGCTCCCCCTTTAGGCGGCGAACAGAAGCGCATCGCCCTCGGAGGAGCCATCTAAACTGGCCTCGACGCCACATGCCCAAATTACAGCTATGAATTACAGCAAACGCTAATGTCCACCAACACTGCCATTTCGTTTGAGGGTGCGTGTGTGTGTGTGTGTGCGTGTAACAAAACGATTTAGGGTTTATTGGAAGATAAGGGCGAGCTGGACGATGCTATTCTCTTTCATCTCAGCCATTTTTTTGCTCCCATTGTTCACAGATTCTCCAAGAAATGTCTCTGTTCTCCTTCAGCCTGAAGAGACAAACACAAACTAAAGGCTGCAGAGCTCTGCTCCACGTACACAGCTCATGTATCTGAAATAAGCCAATTTTAAACAAAAAAGATACTCTATTCTAGCCCTTTTTCCCAACTCAATCCAGTAGACTGGGGTCTTCATGACACACACACACACACACACACACACACACACACAGATTTATAAAAATGTACACAGATGAGCTAGAACAGGGTGAATTCATTTAAAACTGGAGCAGACAAAACTGTATAATCCCCGTGACGACCTGCATAGCTTTCATTATCAGAGACAGCTGCCCTTTGACCTCCTGCATGGTCCTGAATATCAGAGACAGCTGCTGATCATGTATTTACTCATATTTCATGTTGACCACCATTCTATGAACATCTCTGGCTTAACTGTTTATTTAACAACAGCTCTGAACACTTATATATAGTCTTATAATGACTCTTAACCCGCTGCAGTCTGAGGGTGTTTCAGAGACACTGATGTAGTCTCACATGTTCTGACTTTTTCACAAATTACACCAATCTAAAATTATTTTTCCAATGTGTAAAACCTATTTTCAGATGTGCTGATAAATTGTGGAAAAAAAACACTCTCTAAACATTTCTAGCCAAGACTTTGAGCTCAGAACTGAATAAACAGAGGTGTTGGCTACACACTGCTCATTACAGTTTTAGAAATTGTATGTGGTTTGATTTCTAAAGCTTAATTAATGTGAGGTGACACTCTGTTTTCCTCAGCCACTGATCCTACATTTAATATACATGAGAGAGGTGTGAACAATCAGGTGAGAGGTCTTTGTTCAGGTTCACATTCCACAGCCGGGAATCCACCAATGGAATGTCCGGAATTACCATGTCATTATCATATGAATGACAGATCGCATTAATTGTCAGGAAAATAATGTGCAGAGGTCTGACTCGCTCTGAAAAATGTGTCTCTGCTTATTTAAGCTCCTCTCATAAATGTCTTAACAATATATTTCAATTCAGGCTATATGTATTTGAGACATAGACCCTTTAATGTTTCTGGGGTATGTTTAGTTTTGTTTCTAGGATAAAATCTTGCAGCGTTATATAAGTGCTTTTTCAGAACTTTGTTAATATGCCACTGGCGAGAGCGGCGACTGCAGAGGGTAAATTCATCTAAATAAAAATCATGCACATGCTAAAACCTGATAAATGCTAATAATGTAACCATAGCTGTATTACTTATAAAATCACTGATATTACTGGTGAAGGTGATCTAGCAGAAATGTTTAAGCTCAACATGATGTCCTAATGTGGCTGTTTTACAGAACAAATGTAATGTCATGTCAGTCAGACACTGTTATTATAAAATTTATCTAAAGAAAAAGCAACTTTCTTTTCCATTTACATTTAATGTATGTTTTTAAATAGAACATGGTACATTTTTCTTATTCACATAATTAATCCTAAACAAAAACATCATCTGACATGTTCTAATCAACTGTTTAGTATTGTCTCTTTAAGTACAAGTCCATTAGGAGTTGTACATTTACATTTTATAATGTAAAATATGCTATAAGTGTCTAATTGTGATGCTTTAACCATTACTCATCATTAACTAGTCATAAATATATAAACAGAAACCTAGTCAAGGTTTGGGACACAAGTCCAACAAGAATGAACTTCTACTGGATCTCCATCATCAGAACTAATTACCAACCTAAACTTAACCTCTTATTTACATTTACCACCTGTCAGAAGAGCCAAAAAAACATTAAAGGTGGAATGAGACATTTCCTAGACCAGGGGTCGGCAACCCGCGACTCTGGAGCCACATGAGGCTCTTTCATCCTTACGCTGCGGCTCCGTGTGGATTGGGGAAAAAATTATAAGTATTTAATTGAAGTTGTATTTATTTGTTTTCATTCTTTTTTATTGTAGTGGTTCTAAATTTGAAGATTATTGTGAGCTTGAAATATTAAAATAATAATATATGTGTGTACGTATTTTTCGGTGTCACACTCGCCGAAAGCCAGTATATGATGAAAGTGACGTCCAGATTTGCAGACGCTGTTCGCAGAGGTTCAGGAGCAGAAGTCGCATTAACTATGGAGTAAGATCACTGTAAAAAATTCACACAAGCACAAACTAAATCGTACACGTATGTATAAGACTTAAATTATTATGGGTACGTTTTGAAATATTATCTTTTCTTACTTATGAATACGATTGAAAAGTGAACAAACACTCACAAATACGTCACCGGGCTTCTAGGCCAAACGCATCGAGCGGATGAACAATCGATTCGACACGCGTATGTGTGATAGTGGTTAGCAGCCTAGGCCACACACTCAATAGAACGCGTCATATCTAAATATGAACATGAAAAACGAGGAAGACGGATGTTGAAGAAGAGAAAATAAGAAAAGTAGCCTGTGTGTTATTTGTCCCTCCAGCAACTGACTAAACTGCATCATTAACACTTATAGAAAACATAACATTACTGCAAACCCTTCATTTACACATATGTATGTCCTATCATGCATTTTACTTCTTACATGAATAACTTATAATGAATAAATGAAGTTTGTGAAATGACCACATAAATTAGGCAGACACCGTAATAATATATGTATTTACAATGTTGATTTTGAAAAATAAATCAAGTAAATGATAAATGAACATTTCTAAGGACAGTTTATCTTTTACAAATAATGTTGCACAATTATTTACTTGTTTTTTCAACATTTCCTTCAGTGACAGTGCAGACAGTAAACTAACAGCACTAAAACAGCAGTGGTGGCATAATATCACAAAAATTAATCAAATATACTATCTACTGTGTGTGCACTTGTGAATGATAAGGTTTTGTTGTTGTTGTTTGTAAGAGAGAGAAGACAGTTTGAAATAAGTACAGGTAAGATGAGAAAAGAAATTATAATTGTGATAGTAAAGTAAATAAAGTTTGACAGAAGAGAGAGAATGTTTGTTGTTGTTGTTTTGGAATAGTAAGTGTTCACGTGTGTGTCATCTATCATATAAACTAATTAAAAACACTATAATACGGT
>BRDA01001018.1:17819-69391 GCA_036984385.1 Crenuchus spilurus | reverse complement strand
TACTTCTTACATGAATAACTTATAATGAATAAATGAAGTTTGTGAAATGACCACACAAATTAGGCAGACACTGTAATAATATATGTATTTACAATGTTGATTTTGAAAAATAAATCAAGTAAATGATAAATGAACATTTTTAAGGACAGTTTTTCTTTTACAAATAATATTGCACAATTATTAACTTGTTTTTTCAACATTTCCTTCAGTGACAGTGCACACAGTAAACTATAACAGCACTAAAACAGCAGTGGTGGCATAAGATCACAGAAACTAATCAAATATACTATCTACTGTCTGTGCACTTGTGAATGAAAAGGTTTTGTTGTTGTTTTTAAGAGAGAGAAGACAGTTTGAAATATATGGAATGATAGTGTTAATATTAAAGAAAGGAGTAGAATGGACATGGAAGAGTATGACTGTGGCACAAGTGTGTGTGAGGAAAAGGGCCAAAAATGTACTGATGAGTTCACTTCAAGACTGTTCTGTTACACATCTGATCAAGCTGAGAGATGCACAGTATATGGTGGATTTTTATCCTGTTAAATAATTTCAGTAAACAGGTGATGTCTTGCATTCCTCCTTGCTACACACTACTTCCCTGCACTCACTGACAGCCTTCATGCAGTCCAGAATAGTGGCCGCGGCTCTGCAGCGCCATCTACAGACTGTTACCCACATTACAACGGAGTCTCTCTTCTTAACTAAAACGTAACTCTCTACTACTTAACAATATACATTGCAATGGTAATATTAAACCATAAAGACATAATGTGTTTTAATCAAATAAATATTAAATAAGTCTGCAGAGAGGCAGATTAAAGCCGTTGCATCCTCCAGCTGTAAACAGCAGCGGTTCACACGTGCAAATCGATTTTTTCATCCACTCAATGCATTTGGCCTAGAAGTCCGATGATGCATTTTTGACAGCGTTTGCTCACTTTTCAACCGTATTCGTAAGTAAGAGAATGTACCCATAATAATTTAAGTCGTATGCATACGTGTACGGTTTTGTTCGTGGGTGTGTGAATTTTTGACCGTGATCTTACTCCATAAAAATGTATAAAGGATGATGGTAAGAGTTCTAAATGTTCTAAATATGTTCATTACATGAATACAATTTCATTTTCTCTGAAGCACTTCATGGATTTCATAAATAACACACTATAGTTGTTATACAAAGTGTAAAGGTAAAACATATATATATTATCTTCATTTTAGATGTCAAAAAGCATTTGGGGCTCCCAGTGTTTTCATTTCTGTGGAAATCGGTCCAAATGGCTCTTTGAGTGTTAAAGGTTGCCATACCCCTGTACTATGACAATAGCGCTGGAGTCATTATTCAAAACACAAGATAGAAATCATTGATCTATAGATCAATAGATCATTGCTTTGAAATTCTTCTAAAATGTACCTCATCGCATAATGATTGGAACTGTTTTCTTAAGCAGATACATAAAAGATGTTAAACTGAAGATTCCTCACTGCATGGAATGACATGCTTACTACCAGTGACCTCTGCAAACATACTGATTAGCATGTTTCTCATAGCCTAATCAAATTTTTCTCTCTGTGATTCGAATTCCACTTTAATTAATCTTAAAATTAGTAAATATGTTTTCTTACTATGCCTTTTTCTCACTATTTGGTGCAGCCCAGAGATTGATGGATTTCTCCTTTGAATCTACATTGCTTTCAATATTTCTTTCTCATACACTTAGTTCTTCTGACGTTTTTCCAGGAGAAGGCCATTTAATGAATGACTGAATGAACATTAACACTTATATAATACCTTTCTCAAACCCAAGGATGCTTTACAATCAGCAAAATCCATTTAAACACTTATAACTCAATCACACCCCAATGAGAAGCGGAATAAAATCGCACACAGCATACTCTCAAAAGAAAATGTCCACTACCTGGAGGACTATATCCAGCACCCAGGACAGAGTGCCAAACCATATCTGGGCATACATACACATACATACACATTCATTCACACACACCAGGGTCATTTTAGAGTAGCCAATTCACCTGATTTCCAGACTGTGGGAGGAAACCGGAGTCCCCGGAGAAAACCCACACAGACACGGGAAGAACATGGAAACTCCTTCCCGATGGGGACTTGAACCCAAGACCTCAGCACTAAGTGACATACATGTTAACCACCAAGTCACCGTGTCGCTCCAAACCTTAACAGAGTTAACTTACTGCCATCTTTTTCATTGTAGTCTTACAATTCATACACAATCCTTACGATTGGTGAGTGACATATTAAAAAATGGGGAGTGTGTCAAAGACAGAGAGTAAATCGTGAATGCTGGACAGACTCACTCTCAGTCATGGTAGTGATCTCATCCTGCATGGCTAACATGAGCTTAGCCTCTCTGGTGAGGTACTGGCAACGACGCTCCTCATGTTGTAGGGCTATAGCGATACGGCGGGATAGATTATGCATGCAGCTGATCACTGATGGGTCTGTGTTGGCCTGCAAGGAGAGGAAGGGGAAAGTGGTGGGAAGAGAAAGAGAGAAAGAATCATAAACAAACAAGAAAGCATTGGTGTAAAATGTTAACACAACACACAAAGGTTAAAGGCACAATTACAACAGATCAACACAACACACTGTACTTTTGCTAGATGCATGACATTAAAATATAGAAGGCTATACTTATACTTTATGTTCAGAATACTCTTCCTGAGGTGCCAGGTGACCAGCAGTCTGGTTGAGAATATTTTAGCATATAACATACAAAATTAGTATGGAATATTTGGGGCTAAGGACAAAACCAATTTATTTAGGATTGTGAGAACTAGATACAAGCTGCAGTATATTTGTCCAGCAGAAAGAAGAAAGTTATTGTTTCTCCTCAGAAAAACATTATAGGGTACCTTATGAAACAAGAATATCTATAAAAATGTGTTTCTTATGGAATTTATTTAATGAGTTCTTAAATGATATATTGATTTGATTAAAGCAAGTAAACTTTAGTTGTACTTTCATCATTCTGAAAACTACTGCATTTGAAGTTGGAATATCTTGTATGTTCTTGTGACTGTATATATGCGCAACCTGTTGTACAAAAAAGGACCGAGAGACAATGAAGCTTTATTATTATTATTATTACTATTTTTGAACAATATTAGTGAAATAAACAAAAATTTATTTCTCTGCTTTCTGTTGTTCTAACTGGTGTAAAATATAAATGTTCTAATATGTATATGTTGCAAAAGCTGTTATATGTACAACCCTGTAAATGTTATTTGTCATCACAGTTTTATAAAATGGTTTATGATGTATGGAGCACTTGTGTCTGGACAGTAGAAATAATTTCTTAACAGCAGACCAAAGCACTGACAGGGAGCAATGCTGGATAAAATATAACAGTTCAAGTACACTGCTGTTATTTGAATGTGAGCTTGTAAAGGCAAAGTATTTTCCCCACTGTGGGACTAATAAAGGATTATCTTAATTCACAAACACATCTGTGATCTTCCTTTTAAGAATCAACTGGTTTTGACAAAATTTTGTTTAAATGTGTCACTTAGGAACCGTTTTCAAATCTGAAATACATTCATGTATATAAAGTCCTGACTGTTGCAAATAATGTAAATAAATGAGATATTCATTAAAAATAAAAAATACACTCAAGCAGGTCAATTCATGTTTGGCTTTCTTGCAAAAGTAACAAAAAACAACCAACAAAAGCAGTTTAAAGCATTTTTGTTGTAATATTCATAGCAATAATAATGTTATTAAAGTATAATCAGAGGATATTAATATATTATAATTCAGTTAATATATTATATAATTAAATAATATATTATAATTCAGTTATAATTCTGTTAACCACAATAATAAATACAAACTTTTTTTTTATATTAAAAGATATTAAAAGATTAAGCAAAACCAACAATGCAATCCTCGAAGCTGATGATTTTAAAATAATGGTAAATGTTTTAAAATTGTATTACTAAATGCACCGCTGCTCCAAATTACATGGTAAATAAGGTTTTAAGGGTTTCTTTTGCAGAGTCAGGGTGGGCAGAGTGCCTGAGGGAGCAGTGTAAGGCAGGGAGGGAGCATGCTGGTCCCTGATAGTGACATGACTGAGCAATCTGCACAGGGGAGGGACTTGACTAAGCAATGTGTTCTGCTGACTCATGGTGGTGCAGAAGCCAGGGGTTAGGGTGGGTTGGCCTGACTAAGCAGAACATGGTTCTGCCAACTGCTCTGCCTGTCTGATAGACAGCTTGCCAGGGGCTTATCAGAGCCCACTCCCTTTCTGAGAAGTGGTTGCACTTAACCCTACAAACAGCTGATTCACTTTATGGCTAATTAATATTTAAAATTTATATTACATTCAGTAAGATAGGACACCTTTGGTCAAATGACATGTTTTATAAGTTACATTTGTTCCATACAGAGGATGAATTTGCTATAACAACTTAATATTACCTTAGAAATACTTACATCACATGCTCATTTTATACTTTTGTTGAGACAGTTCTGATACATTTTAACTGTTAAAATCTACTTTTAAAGCTAAAGAATTCCAGTATGTTTCATTTTGTTTTGAAAAAACGAAACTATCAAAATATTTAGAGAAAATATAATCTCTTCACAACAAAAAAGACATTCTGACTTTATTCATATTTTTATAACTTATTGCTATTTTAACTGTTAAATGATTTAATCAGTACACTCAATGGTGTACAACTTACTGTGTCAAAATCTGAGCATAAACTGCAATATTAACCCTACAAACAGCTGATTCAATTAATGGCTGATACAACATTTAATATTACATTCAGTAAGCTAGGACACCTTTGGTCAAATAAAATGTTTTATAAGTTACATTTAATCATTATAGAGGACACATTTGCTATAACAGCTTACAAAGATATTACTTTAGAAATAACTGCATGACAACATTTTATATTTTTGTTGAGAGAGTACTGATACCTTTAAGCTGTTTAAAAGGATCTATCAAAACATTGACAAAATCTAATCTTTTCATAACAAAACACTGACTTTACTCATCTTTATAAGTTGTTGTTAAATTAACTGTTAAATGTTTTATCAATACACTAAATAGTGTACAACTTGTGTCAGAATCCGAGCAACAATACAATATTTTCCTGAACAAGCATCAGTTTACAATTAATTTACACAAAAATCATAATAAAGTGTATTTAAAAATTAATCACTGTTCCAAAATTAAACCGGAACTAAGAAATAAAGTAGGGTTCTATAGACTAAACTGACTTATTACATTCTTTGGCACTTCTGCTGAGTCAGGGTGGGCAGTCTGCCTGTGCAAAACACCACAAAGCTGAGTGTTGCAAAATATCCCAAAAATATTAATACAGTATTTAGAAAATTGCTGTTTTTCTTGAACCTCGTTTTTTAATGAATACTATATATTAATTACAATACAAGACAGCAAGTCTTTGTGTCTAAATATTATTGAGCCATTTTGGGGTGTTTTGGAGGAGCGAGTCAGGAAACGTTTTCCTCCACCAGCATCACGTAGTGACCTGGCCACTATCCTGCAAGAAGAATGGCTTAAAATTCCTCTGACGACTGTGCCGGACTTGTATATGTCATTCCCAAGACAAACTGATGCTGTATTGGCCGCAAAAGGAGGCCCTACACCTACTAATAAATTATTGTGGTCTAAAACCAGGTGTTTCAGTTTCATTGTCTAATGTGTGTATATATATATATATATATATATATATATATATATATATATACATATACATATACATATACATACACACACATATATGATAAGGCACAACAGTGTCACCACTTTTCAGCTTTGATATCTCAAACTATTTGATGACCACGAGCTTATAGGCTTTAGTACTACCAACAACTTGTGAGAGACATAAAAACTAGGAGGAAAAAATATTAAAATGCAGTGACACTATCCTACCTTATTCTTCTACCATATAAGACATTAGCATTTGTGAATATTATTATGGTCTCCAAACATCTAGAAATGTTTTTTTAATGTGAGACACAAAATTTATGAGCAGTAGTGTGTGTACCAAAAGTTTGGATAATGTTCGTCATTATATTTTATGTGGTATAGAATATAAACTTTATTTTAAAAATCTTTTGTCAACTAAACATTAGAATGAAAGAACCTTCTTACCCGTAATGCAAACACAACACTGAATAAGATCATGGTGGGCATTTCTCTTTTGGGTGAAGGGTCTGATTTAGAAACCTATGAAAGGACAACACAGGCATAATTATAGGCATAATTTATACAAAGAAGAAGAATATTTTATATTTAATATATTCAATACAGCAGGGGTGTCCAATCTTGTGTGGTGGCATGTTTTCTTTCCAACAAAACTGTAACACAAGATCAGTTGTTTGTAGACTGAAACCAACTATTTAAAAAGTAGTATCTGGTGTGCTCTGGTTGGAATTAAAACTTGTAGTCCTTTGCTGAATATGTGGAAAATCATGGATGTAGATAGCTCTTAACACAGAGGATGTCAGTGTTAAGCTCTGCACTACCAGATGGAACAATTCACTGAATAAAAACACAAGATTAACATTAATTGTTAGATACATTAGCCCATAAATCCAAAGCTAAACTAAAGACACATGCCTTGGCTGATCAACTACATTTGATGTAAAGAAAATTGCGTAAATTTGATTGTGTAAAGGACACTGACAAGGACACTGACTACCTAGTCTAGCTGTGTTGGGGGCTGGAGAACCTAGTTGAAATTCAGTGCCCTAACAGATGTTTGGAAATGACCAGTCTCAGTGACCAAAGTGGTAGGAATAAAGAATGTTTCCATTACAAATCATATCTTCTACCTTCTGTTATTTCAGAAAATGCAACTTACAAATAAATGTGCTTTGCGTTATATCTGCAATGATAACAAAACCACTCAAATGTTCTTCACACAAAGCCTTATTGGTAAGAACCACATCACTAAGTGGCCTTACTCTCATGAAACGAGAGAATATAGCAATAGAGAATTAGCATTTACTTTAGCCTAGAACTGTGGCTATTTATGGGAGCAAAGTTTATGTGAAGAAAATTAGATAAAAGTATAATTTGTATAATAGTATCATAGCAACAGAATTTTCATTTAGATAACATACACCAAAAGGGACAACACATTTTATTCTAGGAGAAAGTTATAGTACTTTTGAAAAAGTAGCAGTAATTCAGTCATTATTAAGCAGCAATAATTATTACACATTATACAGAGCAACATACCTTAACATTTTAAGTGGCCCCAATTTTTTACCCAGTAAGTACATTCTCGACCAGTAGGTGTAGCTCTTACACTGAAAACTCATAGTGCCTCTTATCTGCCACAACTCTCATGGAAAATATTTCCAGACTAAGTTAAGTTGACCTTAAGCTCAGCTAAATTTAGATTAAATTTACAATAAATGCAAATACAATTCAGGCTGGGTTTCTTAAATGAAACAATTTTATACAGCTCAATAATTTGACTTAATATTATAATCAACACTTATTTCCATCATACACAATATCTGTACTAGTCTCTCACCTGAATGGTGTGAGGAGGCTGCAGGAGTGTAGGATGCCCAACGAAGCGAACATTGTCAATTTTCAGTTCAAACTTCTTGCCACACATGTCTGACTTAGTGGCCAAGATGGTGGCGAGAATAATATCAGAGAATCTTTAAGGAGGAAAAGAAGGAACAACACAATGTGAAAATAAACTAACACAGAGCAGTAGTAGGCCCTAAATTAAATTCCCGGCCATCAAGTGTGGTTTCATTGGCTTATAAGAGCTAAACTATTGGGCATTAGGATTTATGGAGTCAAACTTCTTGCTATGGAATGTACAAAGAAGGGACAAAAAGGCACATGATTTGGGCAAAGCCTAAAGAATGATTAACTGTCCTCAGATTTAGAAGAACTTGGCACAGCAGAATCTCTGCCAGAGAGGTAGTCTTTAGTCTTTTAGACAGATGCTCATGCTTGCTCTGCTCATGCGCTAAACTAGATCATCCACTTTATATAATGCATTCAATTAAGAAGTGAGTCAAACCCCAAGAAGGCCCAATGGTGCAAACAGCAAGTGACCCCATTCAGACCTTTAAGTCTGGTGAGATGTTTTGCTAGGAGAAATTAAAAGAAACCAAAAGTTGAAATAAAAGGTGAACTACTGAGTGCTGGGTGAGTTCACATTTTGTGAGTGTTGCTTTACAAACTCATCTCAACTTGATTACTGGAATTTTCTGTTCCATCGCCTACATATGTATATATTTACCTTGAATTACAATGCTTTGAACCCAAAATCACATTCAATTTCAATGTATTTGATTGATATTAGATTACGCACAAAACCTTAATAAGTCAAGCTGTTCATTTCAACAGCAATTCACATCAAACATTGTTACACACCATGATTTCAGGAATTAGGCCTAGATTTAGGCTGGATTTTATATAACACAAAACAAGACATATACTGTATACATAAATGAATTTGCAAGACAAAATAACAACAAGGAGGAAAGGTAAATAAATATGGGTTCTAGAAAAAAGGGAAGGTGGTTTAGAATGATTGTATCTTACCCTGCTACCAACTGTTCATCAGTTAGTGGAGTTTGTTCTCTGAAATGGGAATATTGCCAATAAGAAAGAAATAAAAGAAACAAAAAAGAAAAAGGTGGCAGACAAATTGACAGAATACACAACATAGAATGTTAAAAACAAAATTAAACTAGCAAGCCACTCAAGAATGACTTGAGCATACATGGGGGTATACAACAAATCAGAAAAAGTTGGGACGGTATGGAAAATTCCAATAGAAAAACTTTGACTTATTTCATTGCAGACAGTATGAACCCAATATATTTCATGTTTTGTCTTTTCAAAAAAGTTAGGACAGTAAAGTATTCACCACTTTGTAATGTTGCTGTTCTTTCTAACAACATATAAAAGATGTTTAGGCACTAAGGATACCAAGCGGTGAAGAGTTTCACGTTTCCACCGTGTGATGGTTCATCCCAGAGGCCTCCAGACCTACAGAATTTAATTATACTTCTGGACTTGGTTAACTTGAGGGTTCTTTTTTACACAATTTTAAGTGGCATTTATGAATGTAACTTCATACTGTAGTGCAAAGTGATCCCTTGACCATGTGGTTATATCAGTTATTGATAAGACAGTACTTAGTGCAGTGCCATGTGAGGGATTGGAGATCAGAGGTGCCCTTGCCCTTTATTCAATGGAATTCTTCAGGATTTCTTTAATTGTTTAATGAACCATTACCATAGAGGAATAAATACGCAAATCCTTTCCACTCTTTCTTTGGGGGACATTTGTCTTTGCTCCTCAAGGTCTTTTGTGGATACTGCTTTTATATCAAATTATCATTACAACCATCTCTTTACATCAGCTGCATGAAATCACACTATTATTTTCTTTATTTTGTTTTTAATACCACATTACTAGCCCTAATTCCAACTTTTTGGAATAAGTTGCAGACTTAACCTGGATGGACCTTTATTAGCAAATGTAATGAAGCTGCCCAGACAAAACATGGAATATATTGAGGTCACACTGTCTGCAATGAAATTAAGTCAAAGTCAACTACTGTATTTTTATTTGCATTGTCCATGCTGTGCCAAATTTTACTTATTTGGGGTTGCAAAAATTACCACTCTCAAACTACAGAGGGTTTGTTCTATTGCTAATTTGATTTAATTTGCTCTTACCAATTTGCTCTTATCAATAGTTTTATAGGTCTGTTTATGCTAGCAACTACAATTCATTAGTGAATTCCTTTATCTTCTTTTACATTACTCATAAACCACATGGCCAAAAGCATGTGGATATCCCTCATCCATTGCTCAGACACACAATCAAGCACAGTCATGTAATCTTCATAGACTAACAATAGCAGTAGAACTGTACTCTGTGACTTTCAACCATTAGAGTATACCGCTGCCCTGCTAGGTCTACCTCAATCAACTGTAAGTGTTGTTACTTTGAAGTAGTACATCCATCCAGTCTTCTTAACCACTTAATCCTGCTCAGGGTTGCGGTGAGATCTCCCTCCCATTCATTGGGCACTGGGCATTACACTAATTCAACAGTAGCCAGGACAGGGCTTGAAAGTATACAATATTTCAAAAATCAAACCACCAAACGCTCAATTAAAAGTGCATAAAAACCTTCTCTCCTGGGCTGCAAAACTCACTACAGAGTTTTAAAAAATTGGCTAAAAAACAGTTCTTATAATTTATGGATTTAGTTTCCATGGCCCAATAGCCCCACACAAGCTTTAATGCTCAATTCCAAGCATGCACTAGAACCACGGTTGGGAATCACTATTCTAGAGAACAGAGGTAAGTGGTACATCAGTATTAAAGTGAAAATCGGTTGACTCATGCTTCATGTCTAATGTCCCATACTGCGGACACTGTGATAAACCCTGCTAAAATAAACATGAACTTGATCAGCTCAAGTAATCCTAACAAAAAAAGCATTTTAGACCATGTGCAATTTTTAAAGGTGTTCTATAACAGAAAACAGCATTTATCTCATATACTTAAATAAAGATACTGTAAGTATATACAGTGGGGAGAAAAAGTTTTTGATATGCTGCCTATTTTGCAAGTTTTCCCTCCTACAAAGAATGAAGAGGTCTGTAATTTTTATCGTAGGTACACTTCAACTGTGAGAGACAGAATCTTAAAAAAAACTGAAAATCATACTGTTTGATTTTTAAATAACTAATTTGCATTTTATTGCATGATAAAAGTATTTGATCACCTAACAACCAGCAAGAATTCTGGCTCTCACAGACCAGTTAGTTTTTCTTTAAGAAGCCCTCCTATTCTGCCCTCATTACCTGTAATAATTGCACCTGTTTAAACTCATAACCTGTATAAAAGACACCTTTAACAATAAATCATATTCCAAAATCTCACCACGGCCAAAACCAAAGAGCTTTCTAAGGACACCAGGGAAAAAATTGTAGACCTGCACAAGGTCTGTATGGGCTACAGGAAAATATGCAAGCAGCTTGGTGAGAAAGCAACAACTGTTGGCGCAATTATTAGAAAATGGAAGTAACACATGGCCCAGAGTGGCTCAGCAGGTTAAGATGCTGACATTATGACAAGAGGATCATGAGTTCAAATCCCCGTCATGCTCTTTGCCATCAACAGGCCCAAGAGAGCAAAAATTGACCATGCTCTTTCTGGGCGAGTAGATGCCGCTCTCTCTCCCTATCACTCTCATATTGTCCGCTGGCTTAGGAGTCTACTGATTGTTCATTCAGAGCTGGGAATCCTGCGCTTTTCTCTGAGTGTGATGGCTCCCTAGAGTCAGAGACATTGCAAAGTAATGGGGAGAGCCCCCTGGTGGATGAGATGGGTTAATTGGCTACTGCTACATTGGGAAGGGGATAAAAATTGGCAAAAAATGTAACAAAAAAAATGGAAGAAACACAAGATGACTGTCTGGGGCTCCATGCAGGATATCGCTTTGTGGGGTCAAGAAGATTCTGAGAAAGTTCAGGAATCAGCCCAGAAAAACATGGGAGGACCTGGTAAATGACCTAAAGAGAGATGGGACCACAGTCTCAAAGAAAACCATTAGTAACACACTACACTGTCATGGTTTAAAATCCTGCAGGGCACGCAAGGTCCCCCTGCTCATACCAGCACATCTCCAGGTCAATTTGAAGTTCGCCAATGACCATGTGGATGATCCAAAGGAGGCATGGGAAAAGGTTATGTGGTCAGATAAGACCAAAATAGAACATATTGGTATCAACTCCACTCGCTGTGTTTGGAGGAAGAAGAACGATGAGTACAGCCCCAAGAACAATGTACCAACCATGAAGCATGGGGGTGTAAACATACTTTGGAGGTGCTTTTCTGCAGAGAGGACAGGACGATTGCACAACATTGAAGGGAGAATGGATGGGGTCATGTATCGCAAGATTTTGGCCAACAATCTCCTTCCCTCAGTAAGAGCACTGAAGACAGGTCATGGCTGGGTCTTCCAGAATGACAATGACCCAAAAGACACAGCCAGAGCAACTAAGGAGTGGCTCCATAAGAAACATCTCAAGGTCCTGTAGTGGCCTAGCCAGTCTCCAGACCTGAACCCAATAGAAAATCTTTGGAGGGAGCTGAAACTCAGTGTTGCCCAGCAACCGCCCTGAAACCTGAAAGATCTGAAGAAGATCTGTGTAGAGGAGTGTTCCATAATCTTTGCTTGGTCAAGAACTACAGGCAACATCTGAACACTGTAATTGCAAACAAAGGTTTGTGTACCAAAATGGTTTTGTTTATCTATTGTATCAAATACTTATTTCATGCAATAAAATGCAAATTAATTAAAAATTATACAATGTGATTTTCTGGATTTTTTAGATTCTGTCTCTATTGTAGTATACCTACAATAAAAATTACAGACCTCTCCATTCTTTTAAGATGGGAAAACCTCAAGCATTGTTGTCTCCTCCATCAAATGCAAGCACTGCAAAAGCAAAACTAGACAGTGAACACCCTTTCCAAAATCAGACCGTTTTGTAACAGACTTATCTCACACACCTATATATACATACATCAGTTGCATATCCACCATTACAATTTCAATGTCCATACAATATCAGACCAATGGAATCTCAGCATGACCAAGTTGATTCAAAAGCAGGCTTTCTCTTCATTCACACTTCTCTTGCATAATGTGCACCTCTTCTCTCTCCTCTCCCTCTGTTTTTCCTCAACTTTTTTCTGATTTCCTCAGTAACCGTTTCATTTCCTGTCACCCACATATTATCGGGGCCAAAAAAAATTAAAAAGAAGAAAAAAGGCAAACATAATAGGACATGAATAAATACTCCCTATGGGGGCTGGAACAAAATAGTAGAAAAAAGTTTGTATAAAGAGCTTTTATATATACAGTTTATACCACCATTATAGTTTCAAATACCAGTCAAGGACGAACAAACAGACTTTCTAGACATTCCATTTGTTTCATTACAATCTTTCTCTTCAACTACCTCCTCTCTTGCAAGCGTCATAAATTATCTTCCTGTTCACTCTCTTGCGATTTTTAGTAAGTTCTTGACAGGAGTGCATATTCCACATGTTGTCTTGGCACTTATAATGTTTTAACTTCAACCAGCCAATAAAAGCTCACCATAAAAAACGGAATGATTTTTTCACGAAAAGGCAAAGTCAAAAGGCATGTAAAACCATATCTGTGCACTTTTCAGCATGACCAAAATCAGATACCATATATACATCAGACAGCACTTTAAACTGAACTGAATAAAGTTCAGTAAAATTATAATTTAAGTGTAGCACAAATGCATGCATGCAGACATGGGTGGGTTTCAAGTGAACACTGAATCAAGGTCAAACAAAAGCTTTTTGTATATATGGGCACAGTTTTTGTACAGATTACTAATTCTCAATGGATCTCTTGTAGCTTTTTTATTCTATTACTCAAAATATTTTTGTTAGAAATTCACAAATTGAGAATGATAAAGAGTCTATAAAAGGTCAGTAGTGTTTGGAATTGTCAGTAAAAAAACACTTGATTTTAATTAAGTCAGTTTCTACATAAGCAGCTGTGTCAGGAACAGTGGTATCTAGATCAGCATGGGATTGGCTTATAGGGCTTAATTTCAGGATGTCCACTGACCTGTGACAACCTATACAGTTCAACTCAAATTTCACATATGGCCATGATGAACCTTGTATTCATATATAATACACATCTTACAAAGATAAATAGTGCAATACAAACACTAAAATGCTAAACTAAGACAAGATAAACACAGGTTCTGTTTTATATCAACTACCAACGTCTATCACTGCAAAAGTGCAAACGGCTCACAAAAAAAAAAAACACACACAGCAACAAAACAATAACAATGCAAAACAGTAAATTAAAATAAGAAAGTAAAAAAAAATTCTCCTACAGTTCACCCAAAATATACCAAGTATAATAACATCATTGATCACAGGCATAATCATAGTAAGAACATGTTAGCTAATGAACGTCTCATTTAAGCAACCAAGAACTAAGGCTGCAAGATGAGCAGTTTATACATTTTAATATCATCATCTTTTGAAATATTGATATCACAGTCACAGGTCAGCAAAGGTTTTTGTGGTTGATAAATAAAAAATCATGTAGTTAAATATTTAAGCATGTTTCATTCAAAACAGAACTTCAATTTTTTGCAAGAGGTACTGCAATAAAAATAAAATCACAGTGCTAATATTTTGTCTATATTGTATAACCTAACTAAAAACTGTTTTCAGACACTTTATTCCATTTTATCAAACCATCAACAGTACATTCTGCACAATACCTTGAGTCTCCGTCCGGGTCATCTGTGGCATCACCTGCAGTGCTCAGAACATATGGACTCCGCTGTTTTGCTTAAAAAAAAACAACATAAATCATTAACTTTGGATCAGTAATCAAGTTACCATTTGTAGATCTCAAAGCACTTGTATTTTGCATGTGATGTCTAATAGTGAACTGGATAAAATGTAAAAAAAACAAAAAAAACAATCTCAAACAGAGCCACTAACATTAATATCTGTCGCACATCTGACCAATCTGATCTCAAACGTTAATAGCAGATACATGATTTAATCATCCATTTTGGACGCATATAATTTAGCATTTAGTTAGCCATTTACCTGCAGCTGATGAAGTGTTTTCAGACACCCTCAGAAATGGATATCGGAAGAGTAACTTGTTCCCCCGGCTACCTGAACTAACCAGGATCACACTAATGGGACTGTTCTTTTCTCCGTTTTTATTGAGGCTAGTGTCTGGTTGTCGGGGCATTGACTTGGGGTCTAAATCTAGCGAAGAATGCTTGTACATATTAGCTAAGTAAACTAATGATATGACAGTAGCTAGCTAGCCCACCAGACGAACAGGAGAAGGCTCATCACTGAATTTAGCTAAAGTACGTCCATAAGGTTGTCAACAAATGCAACTGTACTATCCATATCACAGTCCATTGACGTTATTTGCCAACACAATGCGAAAACATCTAGATATACAACAAGCCAAACTACTCAATCACTGACGTTCAGTAGGATGTGGTAGATGCAGGTCCGATAGCCGATAGCTAAATAAGAACACTGGCCACAATGAGTCTCAGCATAAGAATATAAACCAGAACGTCTACCTAATCTAGCTGGCTATTTGTAAAATGTGTTTACGTTAAGTGTAAACTAACGTTTGTGAGTTTGTTTTCAAGAATGCAGTGCTTACATGCTAACTTAAACGCTAGCGTAAGCCTTCATCGCTAAATGTTGTGAGTTGCACACTATCTTGGCGTAGGAGTCACAGCACCATGCATTATGGTTCCGTGCTTACATTTATTCAATACATTTATGTAACTAAATAAAATATAGCGATAAACACGAATCTTTCACTTTGATTATACATCTTCGACTCTCACTCTCATCAAAATAATTGTTTGTTGCATAATTAAATTATTCTGAGTCAACTATAACTATAATAGGGCAGCACAATTTTCACTACAGCCTGAGGGAAGGCGGAGTTGGATGTAGAGTCACGACCATTTTATACACGTCACAGTTCAACCCCACTCTAGTCTCTCCTCGAGGTAGTATAGCAGTAAGTGTTAGGTATTTTGTTTTGCTTGGGCAGAAATAATTTATGTTCATTGCTTAATTAGACTGCAGTTTGGATTGCTATGAAATGTTTATGTTAAGTTAAATCTGTTGTATTTTAATTTGCGCTGCGAGTGTAGTTTTGTGAATGTAGGCTATAGTGAGTATACCTAACCTAGCTAACATTAATTAGCTACACACCTCCCTCCTATTATCTTTGGGGTCAGTGTGAACCAGTGGCGGATGCTGGTCTTTCAAGGAGGGGAAGCTCAATTTCGGGCTACATCATAAAATGTGTCGGTTTATTTATACGTAAATTCTACCCTCCATTCCTTTTCAAGAAAATGATCTGTGACCCTGTCGTACCAACAAGGCATCTTTTCCAGGGACTTGACTAGTGTCCTCTCAATGGTCAGCAGAGCTAGGCTTTTTTTAGTCCATAAACAACCTCAATAAACACTATTAATCACTAGAATATGAGATATTAGTCCATAAACAGCCTCAATAACACTATTAATCACTTCTGGCTGTGCTATTCCAAAACTTTGATCTTCTGGTGAAGCCATTCTTTTGCCGATGTGGAGGTATGCTGTGGGTCAATGTTGTGCTGAAATCTTTAGCATTTTTATCAGAGGACTGAATATTTTGTGCCAAAATTGACTAATAGTTGTAACTGTTCCAATCTCCCTCCACCTTGACTAAATCCACAGTTCAAGTTGCACAAAGAACAGCCCAAAGTATAATGCTGTCTCCAGCATGCTTCAATGCATGGTGTTCTTTTCATGGTGCAGTGTTGGCCTTGAGCCAAATACACCTTTTGGAATCATTGCCAAAATGTTCAACCTTGGTCTCATCAGACCATAACGTTTTTTCAACATGACATTGGCACAAACTGAGCTTGGATATATTTTATAAAGAAAAAGATTCAAACTTTTATTACTTTATATGAGACAGAGTCGTCAAATGCACTTGTATTCATTTTTTGACACATCGGCTAATAAGACTGCCGACCACAACTATCAGAAATTTCTGCCATTTAGCCTTCAACTGAGGAACGAATTTGAGGAAGAAATTGCCCTGGATATGATTGCAATCACAATGGTGAGACAGTCAGCTGTAGGATATAAAAACTAACCTTAGGCTGGTTGGAAGTTGTGACGTACTCTGAAGTTTTCCGTGGAGCTGACTTTGCAGAAAGCTCCCTTGATATTGAGCAGGTTCTATACAGATTTGCCCAGTTCACTCAACACAACATTTGCATGCGCAGCAACATTTGGGATCTCAAGTCTGCAGAGCACTGGACAAATCTCCAAACGGTCCAAAATACATGTGAATTCAAGTCTAAACGATGAGCAACATGTAGAAAAAATTCAGGCCTACAGTGTGGTGTGTGTCAACTTAGAATGACCTTATATGACACTACTGACTTCTCAGTCTTTAGTCCAAAACCTTCCTAGAGCCAGGGTTCATCAATATTCATCAATGGTACACAGTAAATTTGTCAGTGTTAAATCAACACCGTTAGAGTTAAATTAACACTGAGGGTGTCAAAATGTAACACTCTCAGTGTTAATTTAACTCTAATAGTGTTAACACTGGCAGATTTACTGTGTAGTGTTTTTTTAAGAATGTTTTTTTTTTTAAACCAAAAGCGCTCTTAGTTCTTGATTGAAGCAATAACACAACATATAAAATGTTTTAATTTATTTAATTTACTTTTTCCAGTAACCAAAATTCTCATAATAGTTTAGTTTTAAACTTTTAACGTTGGCCATCTGATATTTCGCATTGACAAAATAAATAAACAAACAATATGTGTGGAAAAGTCAACTTTTGGTTACTATATTATAAAGTAACTTATCTGAAGACATGTAGCGTACTATAGTCTCATGGTTTCAGTGTAAATTCTATACATATCCAAGAGTAGATTATGACATTTTTATCTATAGTGATTCAGACGTGTTACACCCCATTATATGTGTTAATTGAATGCATATTTGTATGATAAAAGCCTGCTCTTTTTATCTGGCACATTCCTCATGTTTGCTGTCCTCAGAACACTTCTGAATTAGGCCAATTGGATACATTTACTCTCAAGTTATTAGAATTTGAATAACACTGTAATATTTTTTATTATTGCAAAATTTTGTATCTTACAAATGGTAATAACATGGTCAAACACATATGCCTATATGCTAAATAAAGTCTTTTTTTTAACTGTGAAGCAGAATAATTTCTTACTAAAACAGGATATAAGTACAGTCTTGTACTCAGTGTTACAATTTTCATACCCTCAAAGGTACAAATTAGCCTCTTTGGGTAGATAATAGTAAATATGCCAGAGTTAAATTTACTCTCAGTGTTAATTTAATTGTGTTGATTTAACACTGGGATATTTATTGTGTATACTTAACTGGTACAAAACCTATGGGTACAACAAGGTACTATTCTGATTCAATAAGGTACAGCCCCAACGACAAACTTTTGTACTCTGTTAAGTACTCAATTTTCTTATGTGTATATTTTAAAATGTAGACTGTTGTGTTTAAATATTGAATTATTAAGACGGCTTAATGTTATAACTTAAGGACTTTTTTTAATTATTGGAGAATTCTATTTTTGTTTACGAAATATACACTCTCTTACCCTTAAAAGCAAAAAGATTCTGAACACTAAATTGATGGTTTTGGAACCGACTGCTTACCACCCATTGATAAACTTTTAGTCAGAGAATTATTTGTGGGTAAAATATTATTATTATTATTATTATTATTATTATTATTATTATTATTATTATTATTATTATTATTATTATCTTTGCAAAAATGCAATGCTATACAATGGTAGTATATTAAAACCTCATTCATTTTTACCAATACTACACTGGTATTTGTTTTGCAAAGCTTTTTGGACACTACCATGACGGTAATACCATAGTCTTTTTGAAATGGTAACCACAATATTATAATTCAGTGTTATTTGCATTTAATGTTGACCAGAATTAAGTCGTTTTAGGAGTAGAGAATGTTTATTGAAAGATGCCGAATGGAAAGGTAGTGTTTTTGGTTTGTTGGGGAGCGTCTTTCTCAGTAAAATAAGCACATTCCACAAGTGCATAATTTTTTTTTCTTGTATGTTTTGAATACAAAGCGGAGCAAGTCAGTGATTAACCTGTTAAGAAAAATACCCATTGGACACTGTATTGAAAAGCAGGTATTGTATAAAGACACAACTGTAGTGCGTGACTAAGTTCTGTCTTGAGGGGGCTGAGGTGAGCAGTGTTTTTTGCCTCCTTGGCCTGCCTCCTTAAATCCCGTTTATCCAACAGGTCTTAAAATACAACAAAAGTTGATCAGAGCATATGACACATATTATTTAAACCTGCAGGCAACTTGTTCACTTGTGGTAAAATGGCATGCGACCTAAGTGAAATACTATAAATCTGTGGTGTCATAAAATTTCAATATTTCCGACATGAACTTACACAATGGTGTTGTATGAACTATTTCAATGTTATCTTTGCACAAGAAAAATGTCAACTTTAATTTGAAACTTAAAACTTGTAGGCTGTGTTTGGACAGTTCTGAGTGCACTTATTAGAGATTCGTTCAATCTGTGTTTGTGAATGGATGAAGAACCAACTCATCGACCAATACAGTTATAGATTAAGTGTGTAACACTATTATTTTCCGGTCAACTTAATTCCTTTGAAAGCTTGGAGACTTATTTGATAGACAAAATCATGTATGAACATGTGAGCCTGCTGATGCCTGTATGCTTCCTTGAAAGAAATGATACTTGAACATTGAAACAACTGAACTAAAGTGCGTTTAAAATTGTTTAATCATCGGTCAAAGCATATTGTCAATATCTTTGTGCTTTGAACTGATCTTATAATTTTATCTCGTGCATTGGAAATGACGTTAGTGTCTGCCCAAGCAGACGCGACAACAGCGAATATACTCTGCCAAGCCTCCTGCAGCGGTGAAGACGGAGGGTCCGAATTTCATGGAAACATACGGTGATGCAGTCACTAAGAATCTGGAGAAAACAAATAATTGCAGAAAAAAATTATTTGCACAAGTTATTATTCTTTGCCAACATAATTAATGAACTGGAAAATATAAATGTAAAAACCATTCTTTTGTTGATGTGGAAGTATGCTTTTGGTCATGTTTTGCTGAAATGTGAAAATCCTCTTCAACTTAAGCTTTAGCTTAGAGGACTGAAGATTTTGTGCCAAAATTGACTTATATTTGAAACTGTTCAAAATTCTATCAACTTAAAACCCAGTTCCAGTTGCAGAAAAACCGGCCAAAGCTGCTGCATCCATCATGTTTCATATTTTATGGTGTTCTTTTCGGTATGTAGTGTTGGCATTTCGCCAAACGTATCTTTTGGAGTTATGGCCAAAATATTCAACCTGGTCTCATCATACCATTAGCATGTTTTCCCACGTGATTTTGGCAAATCATAGCTGAGCTGCCATGCTTTTTTCTTACAAAGAAAAAGATTCAGACTTTTACTCCTTTATGTGAGGCAAAGTCGTCAAATGCACTGTGGTGGTATTAATGTTTTAAACATCGGCTCCTACGACCGCCGACGACAACTACCAGAAATTTCTGCCATTTAGCCTTCAATTGAGTAACGAATTTGAAGAGGAAATCGCCCCTGAATCTGATTGCAATCACAATGGTGAGACAGTTAGCTGTAATACATAAACAGTGACCTTATAAGGCTATAAGTGGCTTATTTCGATTCATGTTGGAAGATGTGACGTACTCTGACATTTTCAGGGTAGCTGACTTACACTGCAGAAAGCTCCCTTAATATTGAGCAGGATCTACAGATTAGAGCACTCAACACAACATTTCATGCAACATTTGGGTTCCCTAAATCGGCAGTGGACTCAACAAATCTCCAAATGTTCTGAAACACATGAGTCAGGGGTAGACGATGAACAACATGTAGAAAGAATTCAGGCCTACAGTGTGGTGTCAATTACCTTATACAACACTGTTGACTTCTCACAGCCTTTAGTCCAATACCTTCCTAGAGCCTATAGGGTCATCAATCTTCATTTTACTGGAAAGGCTTAAGGGTTTATATTTTTAAGAATTGTTTTAACCCTTTGATGCACAGCATATGCACACCCCCTCTAATGCACAACATGGGTCAAAATGACCCGTGTTATTTCATGCTGACAGGGTTTTTCTTTGTTCTGTTTTTTGAAATCAATTAATTTTATAATTGAATATTCCAAGTATTTATATATATATATATTGTTTTTGATTACCACTGATCGTTATTTTCATTTTTACTTTAATAGTTTATGAACAAAAAATGTTTTTATATGACTACTTAGAATTTACACACATGGGTAAAAAATGACCCATTCATCTAAGTGTGATATAAAATAAAGTAACTTAATACTATAATTTTTTTTTTTTCAAGTAGTTACATACTGAGTGGGGCCAAACATTTATTTAGTATTTGCAGCATATTTGTCACTTTGTCACACACACACACACACACACACACACACACACACACACACACACACACGTCAGGTTTTAGGGTGGGGATGCAGGTGGACCCAAATGCAGACACCATAGGCAGAGGGAATTTGAACGAAGCATATTATATATAACCAATAAAGGCAGACACCATATGACAAGGGCAAAGACAAGGGGACTAGGAAAAGTTGAAGAGAGGGATGATAAGCTCAGGTGAGAGGAGGGAGAAGCACATGGTGGGGAAAACACTAGGAGGCAGGGGTATACAAACGACACAACAACACAGGTGTGGCACAGAAATTACAGGGGTGAGAAATCAAAATGAGCAGTAGAAAGACAAAGGCAGGAAGTAAACAGAACACAAGTGGACAACTACAAAATCAAAATCAGATGCACATCAAAATACATGCACACAGTTTTATTTTGGTGACTTGACTGAGTAGCTTCGCTAAATAGCCTACCAATGTCTACTGTATCTAGTAGTTATCTACTATAACTAGTAATTATCTACTGTAACTAGTAGTTATAATTAGTATAACTAGTTATAACTAGTAGTTATTATAGTTATAAGTAGTTAACTACTTAGCTAAGTAGTTTGCTAAACTAACTACAATTGTTAGTTAACCAGTATTTAGCTAACTAAAATAGAATATGTCATCAGCTAGTTAGCAAACAATAATTACTTGTAATTTTCTGAGAAGTAAGGTACTCACTCAAGGTAACCAGTGTGTACAGTTATCTTTCACTACTGTCATCAAATATTTTCTAAAGTAAAAACAATACTTACTTTGATGTGTGATCAAAGCTGTGCTGAGATGTGAAATGGCAAATACATGTGTGTGTCTGACCCATGTGTGTAAACTTGATGTATAAATACAAAAGCTGTGCTTCTTCATAAAGTAAGAAAGGAAAATAAAAATGAGAATTTGTGCTAATCAAAAAAAAGATATTTACTGGATATTTTGAATAGGAAATGATTAAAGATTAATTTATTTAAAAGATACATAGAAATAATCAGACATGCATGAAGTGACATAGAAAATGAGTGCAGGTCATTTTTGACATGTTGTGCAGAGGGGTAGTTTTATTCAAAAAGTAAGAAAGGAAAAAATAAAATAAGAATGTATAATTATCAAAAATAAGTTAATTAAGGAATACCTTGAATACCAAATGATAAAATTAATTTATTACAAAGATATAGAAAATGAACACTCAGTCTGGTCACTTTTGACCCATGTTGTGCAAAGGTTTAAAACCAGTTGCAACGTTGAACCAACGCTCTCAGTTCTTGACTGAAGCAATAACACAACCTTTAAAATATTTTAACTTATATAATTTACTTGTTTGATTGACTCTGTCATTAACCAAAAGTCTCATAATAGTTTAGTTTTATATATCACTAAAATTTGACCATCTGACAATTCACATTTACAAAATAAATAAATATCCAATATGTGTGCAAAAGTCAACCTTTGGTTACTATACTATAAAGTAACTTATCTGAAGACATGTAGTGTATAGTCTCAAAACTGGTTTTGTGTATATACATGTTCAAGAGTAGATTGAGACATTTTTATCTATAGTGATTCAGACGTGTTACACCCATATGTGTTAATTGGATGCATATTTATATGATAAAAACCTGCTTTTTTATCTGGCACATTCCTCATGTTTGCTGTCCTCAGAACACTTCCGAATTAGGTCAATTGGATACACTTACTCTCTCAAATTATTAGAATTTGAATAACACTGTAATAATTTTTATTATTGCAAAATGTCTCATCTTACAAATGGTAATAACATGGTCAAACACATGTGCCTGTATGTTTGCTATTTTTAAAGCCTTATTTAACTGAGAAACGGAATATATAAGTAAAATCTTGTACTCAGTGGTACAGTTTTCATAAATGTACCCTCAAGGGTACAAATTAGCCTCTAGTACTTAACTGATACGAAAATGTGTACAACAATGGAACAGTACTCTATTCTACCTCAATAAGGCACAGTTCCAGCGACAAGCCTTTGTACTCGGTTAAGTACAAATCTGTGCTTAATTTTCTTATGTGAATATTTTAAAATGTACACTGTTGTTGTGTTAATGTTGAATCATTAAGACATCTTGATGTTATAATTTAGTTTACAAAATATACATTATATTATCCTTAAAAGCAAAAATATCTTGAACCAGAGTAGACTGATGGTTTTGGAACCGACTGCTTACCACCCATTGATATTTTTTAGTCAGAGAAAATGATACATTATTTGTGGCTATTATTATTATTATTATTATTATTATTATTATTATTATTATTATTATTATTATTATCTTTGCAAAAATGCAATGTTATACAATGGTAGTGTATTAAAACATCATTCACTTTTTCCAATACTACATTGGTATTTGTTTTGCAAAGCTTTTTGGACACTACCATGACGGTAATACCATTACCTCTTTTTGAAAGGGTAATCACAATATTATAATTCAGTGTTATTTGCATTTAGTGTTGACCAGAATTAAGTCATTTTAGGAGTATAAAGAATGTTTATTGAAAGATGTCAAATGGAAAGGTGGTGTTTGTGGCTTGTTGGGAAGCGTCTTTCTCAGTAAAAATAAGCATATTCCACAAGTGCATAAGTTTCTGTTTCTTGTATGTTTTGAGTAAAAAAGCGGAGCAAATCATTGATTAACCTGTTAAGAAAAAATGCGCATTGGACACAGTATTGAATTGCAGATATTGTATAAAGACACAACTGTAGTGCGTGACAAGCTCTGTCTTGGGGGGATGAGGTGAGCAGTGTTTATTGCCTCCTTGGCCTCCCTCCTTAAATCCCGTTCATTCAACAGGTCTTAAACAAAAGTTGATCAAAACATGTGACACATTATTTAAACCTGCATGCAACTTGTTCACTTGTGGTAAAATGGTATAATATGCGACCTTTAAATATAATAATTGTAAGTGAAATACATATAAATCTGTGGTGTCATAAAAGGTCAATATTTCTATCATGTCTGAACTTTAGTGGTCTAAAGGCATCTGTGAAACTATTTCAATGTTTTCTTTGCACAAGAAAAATGTCAACTTTAATTTGAAACATAAAATTTTAAAACATGTAGGCTGTGGAATTTGGACATGCGAGTTCTGAGTGCACTTATTAGAGATTCGTTCAATCTGTGTTTGTGAATGGATGAAGAACCACAAACTCATCGACTCATCAGTTATAGATTAAGTAATACTATTATTTTCCGGTCAACTTACTTCCTTTGAAAGATTGAAGACATATTTTAACCGACAAAAATAATGTACATGAGCTTATTAGCAAGTGAGCGTTTATGCTTGCATGTAATATGCAAAACCGATTATGCTTCCTTGAAAGAAATGATACTTGAATATTGAAACAAACAACTGGAGTAGTAAAGTGCGTTTAAAGTTGTTTAATTGTCGGTCAGAGCATTCATATTGTCAATACTTTTGTGCACTAAACTATCTTTTAATGTTTTCTCGTGCAGAATGACATTAGTGGTACTGTCTGCCCAGAGCAGAGGCGACAACAGCCAAAAACTTCTGCCAAGCCTCCTGGACTTCAGCGGTGAAGACGGAGGGTCCGAATTTCATGGCCACACATACGGTGATGCAGTCACTAAGAATCTGGAGAAAACAAATTATTGCAGTAAAATCTTAATTTGCACAAGTTATTATTCTTTGCCACAAGTAAAATTAATGGACTAAATAAGTTTACTTTGTAAAATGTTCAATATGTGAGAAACGTACTCTGAAGTTGTCTGGGTCCACGTGAATTTTCTCAGAGTGCATCACACTCAAGCTAGCGTAGGCAGCTTTGATGTTGTCCATGTTCTTTATGGCTCTCTCCAGACCACCCATGACGACCTTACCATGATTAGCCACTTTGGGGTTGGCATAGATGGCAGCGGGGCTGGAGAGATTACCAAATCCAGCGAAGTGCCTCTGGACCCAAGGAGCCACAATCAGAAGCCTGACATTAAAGAAAATTATGTACAGTTTAAAAATGGATGTATAAATAACAAATTGCATCTTTAACATTTGTTCAGACACCGTATTCTGTCTTATACCATAAAATGTGTTCAGATATGTTTATATGTGTTGGTGATGGCCAAAACAGATAACATTCATGTGTTGTGTTATTTAACACATCACTTAAATTGCAGTGCACTGCAATAACTGTAGAACGAACGCTGAGAATTACCTGGTGATGGCCTGAGGTCCGATTTCATCGACACTGATCTTTCCCCACAGGCCAGTGATGGCGCTGCGCTCGGCATCTGTCCACTCAACCATACTGGCGTTTAAAGGTCTCTTTGCTAATTTGTTTGAAACAAATAAATAGAAATCCCCGTGCGCAGTACAGAAAAGGGACAAAATTTATAGAAGGTTAAAGTCCCCGCCCCTCAGACTGAGCACAACGTGATTGGCTAATTTGTCATCGGCTGTAATGCACACAAATATTCTTGGCAACCCTATCAAGATTTAAAAAATAAAAATGTAAAAGTACTCCTAGCCTCATTTAAAACTTCGACTTTTTATTTAATTTGTTAATCATTGCACATACACAATATATGTTCTTAGGCTGATTTAATTTTGTATTTGTTTTTAATGGTAAATATAGTCTTACATAATTGTAAAATAAAATTATTGTATCTATTTTATATTTTATATATCTTACCTTCATTCAATTAGTTTTTATGTCTATAAGCAAAAACGTTGTTAAACACATTATTCATTGTATTTACATTACATTAAAGTTCTTTAAAATAAAATATGAATGTATTTTTGAAAGGCAAACATTTCTTATAGTAAATATGTGGATATTTAATGAATATGTGATACTTTGTGCATTTATTTGAGCTAGCACACTGTTTTCATTACCAAGAAAAAATAATATGATACGAGAGTTGGTCATATTGCTAATAAACTAAAATGATTAAAAAGATTTGGTTCAAGTAAAAATGCTATCTGAAGTACGCCAGACTTAAAACTGTCACATTTCTGATTATGCTGGGTGGAACCCAGTTGAACGTCTGCCAGAGGGGTGGTTTCGATGAGGTGCCTGGGTGGATCAGTTTCTGCTTTAATATAAAGGTAGCCAAAGTGTCAAGGTCATCATCGGCTTTTTTAAGTACTCCCTGGTTTGAGAAGACGAAGAGCAGCAATGAGTCTCACTGCTAAGGACATCACTGCGGTGAAAGCCCTTTGGGGCAAAATTTCCTCCAAGGCCGATGAAATTGGTGCTGAAGCCCTTGGCAGGTAACATGTAAAAATCAACAGGTTGATGTAAAATTATTCCAATCACACAGGCAGGGCTATAAAATTTTGTATTAGAATATAATGTTTCTTCTTACTTAAAATATATGTTCAAATATTCAGGGGAATTTAATTAGACTGTATTGTTCTTATGATGTATGTATGTTTGTTTATATTTGTTCAAATCTAATCTATATTTTATCCACCAGAATGCTCTGCGTGTACCCTCAGACCAAGACCTATTTCTCTCACTGGCCTGATCTGAGCCCTGGATCCGCTCCAGTGAAGAAGCATGGAAAGACCATCATGGGTGCCGTCGCTGATGCTGTTGCCAAAATTGATGATCTTCCTGGTGCTATGAACCAGCTCAGCGAACTGCACGCTTACAAGCTGCGAGTGGACCCTGCTAACTTCAAGGTAGGCCTTGTCTGAAACACTGAAAATAACATTGCGAGTAGAGTAATAATTAGATAGAAAGCATATTATCTGGTTTAAAACAACACAATGAAAATCATATATAAATGTGCATTTTAAATGTTTTTTTTTCAGGTCCTGGCACACAACATCATTGTTGTCGTTGGCATGCTATTCCCTGCTGACTTCACTCCTGAGGCTCATGTGTCTCTAGACAAGTTTCTTCAGAACTTGGCCTGGTGCTTGGCTGAGAGGTACCGCTAAACTGCAAATGGGAAGGAACTGTCCACGGGCACATTTCTTAGACACAATCATGTGTGAATAAAGTCCTTCATTGAAATACATTCGAATGTGGTTAATTTGTGGTTTATTTACAATAGTTTGTATTTGTATTGTATTTTAATGATATAATACTAATCTAATACCGATGTCCAGGAAGCATCTTTTTACTGTGAGCATTACATATCGTGTCTTATCTCCAGAAATATATACTGTTCTGAGAAAACCCTGAAACGTAATAATACAAAAAATAAAAATAAAATAAAATAATGACATGACAGGTCTAAATATTTTGATGTTGACAAAGTTAATGTAGCGGTTTACAGCATCATAGTCAGAATCATTGGAGTTTCTATCCCGTTTTAGGGGTTATTCAGCACCCCTATTTTGAGTTCGCAAACACCCAAAAAGTAAGAGGAACACTACCGGACAATAGTTTTAGAACACCCCAATTTTTCAAGGTGCTTATTGCAATTTATTCAGTTTAATGTCTCAATGCACTCTGAAATGAAAGCATATACAAATAAGCACTTGGAGTTATAATCAATTTATAGAACAAAATGTATCTAAACTTTGCACACATCACAGTAGAACCTTTGTCAGATATAACAGGTGAACACACTTGTTGTCAGGCTTTCCCCCCTTGTCTACCCCTCTATTATTTGTCCCTGTTCCACACCATCCAGCAGTATACTACAATTATATACTATAAAAGTATACTATACGACAGAAAAAACTTGCTCTGTGGTATAATGAAGAAACACTTAATTTAAAACAAACTGTAAGGAAATTAGAGCGGAAATGGCGATCGACTAAATTGGAAGTATTTCATTGTGCTTGGAAAGACAGCCTTATAGCATACCTGTCCTCTCTGATTGAAAAGAATAAACACAACACCAGAGTACTCTTTAGTGAGATCTCTAAACTTACTAACAATCAAGCAGCTACTGATCCACAGATCCAAGCCACCCACAGCAGCAATGACTATGGACTTTTTTAATAGTAAAATTGAAAATATAAGAAAAACAATAAATAGCCCAATATTAAATCCAGTCAGTCTGTCATCTGATATAGTTGATGTAGATATAAACATAAAAGAAAAATTAGAGGCCTTCGACCCACTTCCACAACTAGAATTGGAGAAATTAATCTCCTCGTCAAACTGTACAACCTGCACACTTGATGCAATAACTAAACTATTTAAAGAGGTTTTACCTGTTATAATCAATCCACTTTTAACAATCTTAAATTCATGTGCCCAGATCATTTAAACTAGCAGTTATAAAGCCCCTGATTAAGAAACCAAATCTGGATCCTAGCATATTGTCTATAGACCTATTTCAAACCTGCCATTTGTATCTAAAATATTAGAAAAAGTTGTGGCCCAACAACTTCGCTCATATTTGCATAAAAATAACATATATGAACAACTTCAATCAGGTTTTAGGCCACACCATAGTACTGAGACGGCTTTAGTTAAGATAACAAATGACCTCCTTCTCATCTCTGATCAAGGCCAGAGTCCTCACAAAAACCAGGAAATTTGATTATATCAGTCCAGTCTTATCAGCCCTCCTTTGGCTTCCAGTTAAATATTGTATTGATTACAAAATCATTCTATTATGTTATTGTTTATTCGATTTTCATATATTCTTCTTGTCCCGCTTCTTGTCCCGCAGTTTTCGAGATATTGACACCGTTCCAACTCCAGATTCTTCGGTCAGATTGCCTGATCCGGGCTTGTATACAGAATTTTGATCGGATTTTGATCGGATGTGCGGTTTTCCTAAAAACTTCCTTAATCTGGGAATTTTTTCCCATTAAAAATGAATGAGAACAAAAATGCATGCTCATCTACTGTACTTCTGCTTGACCGATTCGCACCGTTTCGGATACACTTTATCAGGGCAGGCCCCTGAGCACAAATTCACTGTAGTTTTGACCCGTACTTGTTTATTTGTCATTTTATTTCCATCTTTTTTCGTCCCATTGACCTTCATTCATTTTTGGCCATACCAAATTCCAGGCTCTCTTTTGCGCGACAACCACCAAAATTTATATCAGGGCAGGTAACAGAGCTCTAGTGCAGAGCCATACTGACCCGCACTCCTCTTTTTGTTATCTTTTCATCACTCGTTCCTCCCATTGACTTCCATTCATTTTCACATACACTCAAGCCAGAGAGTTTCTGTGTCCCAACAGCCACCAAAATTGATGTACTACATCAGGGAAGGTAACAGAGCTCTAGTGCAGAGCCATAGCAACCGCCTTGGGTGCCATAGCAACCGCCTTAGGGTCCATAGCAACCGCCTTAGGGTCCATAGCAACTACCTTTGGGGGCATAGCCAATGATTTATAATACTGGCTAGGACACACGTGGCTTTTGAACGCGCCGGCAAGGAGCCTCCATGTTGTGTGGAAGCAGGGCAAGATCAGAAGGAAGCCCGCGTTTACAAACAACGAATGGGCTGCAATGTTTTGTGTTTTATTGTTTTACTTACCGGAATTCTGTCAGCAGAGACCAGGGGATCACATTCCACAAGTATGTATTCATTTTAAAATGATTTATTAGATAAAAAGATCAGACAAAAGTTGAACAAATTAGTTCTCTTTCAAGGACAGTAAAGACATACCCACATACATGTATTGATGCTGTATTATATCAGTACCTACTATAGGGTTCCTGTACATGCTTGCAAAGTCTTATAAAGTCTTGTATACAACCTTGGTCAAAAATAATGTCTATAATGTCTTATTCTACAGATGGAAGTCTTGCTATTTCTTATATGGAATATTTCTCTTCACAAAGACATTAATTGGCTTGAATACAAGTAGTCAGGTATAACTTAAAGGTGTGAAAACATATAGAATTGTATGAATGTTAATAAATGAACTTAAACATTAAAAAACTGGTGCCTTTTAGTTGGAACAATAACACTAGCAACAAAATACAGGATTTCCATGAAAATTTCAATACTGTAACATTAAATTAACTCGGATGATAGCATTGAATATTTCTACATTTACATTCTATATTTTATTTACGGAGGTCTCCGTGTTCTTTACTTTGGATTAAGACCGTCGACAGGTTGAAAAAATTGATCATTTGTGTAGAGCCATCGGTCACTAGCTAGTATCAGCAAGGCAAGAAAACATGGCTATATTTATGTAAATGGCCATGTGATAGCAGCATTACACAATTTAATTATTTGTCTTCTTTGTAAATAACTTACATTTTGAAAATCGGATAATTATTAACGATTTTCCAGCCATTAGAAGTCATGCAAGCAGTAAGGCCTAGAGAAAATGTCGGCTACGACAGATGCGAGAGCCGAGAGTAGCCTAACATGTCATCAACCATTTTAATACTTTGATTAATGTCTAAGAGCTTTCTATCCTCTTTGTAAAGAACTTTAAATTTTGAAAATCGGACAATTATTAGCGAAGTTAGAACTTTGAGAAGGCAGCAGTGCTGGCTATGTGCCACTGTTTACAAGCTTCACTTCCACACAACATGGCGGCTCCATGACATCGTGCCAGCCTCAATGCTAGCGAATAGGCAGTGTCCTATCCAGTATCCAGCATACCAACCGCCTTGGGACCCATAGCAACCACCTTGGGACCCATAGCAACCGCCTTGGGAACCATAGCAACCGCCTTGGGTGCCATAGCAACTGCCTTGGGGCCCATAGCAACCGCCTTCGGGCCCATAGCAACCACCTTGACGGCCATAGCAACCACCACAGATACCACAGCATCACCTTACAAACCGACTGGAATACCTTAGCTTGTGGGTCATGTTAGCAATGTGCAACATCCTGCATTTCCTTCAGGAAATGCACTTTTCTAGTTAACATATAAAACACTGCATGGTCTCGCCCCTGAATACCTGCAAGACCTCATCACGCGCTATGACCCATCAAGATTACTCAGATCCCATGGGGCTGGTCTCTTATTAGTTCCTAGAATTCATAAGGCTTCAGCGGGGGGAAAAGCCTTCTATATAGCCTCACAACTGTGGAATTCTCTTCCAGCTAGTGTTCGGGATGCAGACACAGTCTCTACTTTTAAATCAAGACTCAAAACCCAACTGTCCAGTTTAGCTTTTTGCAGTTAACCTCTCCTTTCCAGTTACTGTCATTACAAGACTTCATGAACATGAGGAATTGTGGAAAACTCACTCTACGATATTGTGCCAACATGCCGGAGGTTTGATGATGGCATTATGGATGGATACCTGTCTGTTCTGATGATGCTCTAATATCTATGTTCCTTCTGGTTTCCTTCCATCCAGTCAGATCAGATGCCATCTGAATGCAAACATTCACATATGTTTTCTACTGCACTCAGCCTAATTGTTTCTGTTTGCTGTTTATTTTCTTTTCTCTTAAATGGCCACTGAAGGTAACTGATGGCTGAATTCTCCTGCAGTCCGCAACAGACCACCTGGTCCACTACACCTACTGTGGTCAATTCCTTCTGCTCTGGAGTGGGTTTTCATGAAGTTGACACCAGAACAATGACTGGACTGAAGTTCTAATGCTACTGCATTTTAATTATGATACCTGATATGGATGCAATGATCACTATTATTATAATAATATCATTATTGTTTACACTATAGCACAATGTCAGACTTAAACGTTACTGCACCTCAAACAGGAATGCCACTGTCAAGGAAATAACAGAATGGGCTCAGGAATACTTCCAGAAAGCATTGTCAGTGAACACAATCCACCGTGCCATCCGCCGTTGCCAGCTGAAACTCCAGCGCAAAGAGGAAGCCATTTGTAAGCAAGCTCCACAAGCTTAAATATTTGCACTGGGCCAGGGATATTTTAAAATGGAGTGTGGCAAAATGGAAGACTGTTCTGTGGTCAGATGAGTCACGATTTGAAGTTCTTTATGGAACACTGGGACGCCATGTCATCCGGACTAGAGAGGACAAGGATAACCCAAGTTGTTATCAACGCTCCGTTCAGAAGCCTGCATCACTGATGGTATGGGGTTGCATGAGTGCTTGTGGCATGGGCAGCTTGCATGTCTGGAAAGGCACCATTAATGCAGAGAACTATGTTCAGGTTCTACAACAACATATGCTCCCATCTAGACGTCATCTCTTTCATGGAAGACCCTGCATTTTTCAACAAGATAATGCCAGACCACATTCTGCAGCAATCACATCAAGGCTACGTAGGAGAAGGATCCGGGTACTGAAATGGCCAGCCTGCAGTCCAGATCTTTCACCTATAGAGAACATTTGGCGCATCATAAAGATGAAGGTGCGACAAAGAAGGCCCAAGACGATTGAACAGTTAGAGGCCTGAATTAGACATGAATGGGAGAGCATTCCTATTTCTAAATTTGAGAAACTAGTCTCCTCTGTCCCCAGACATCTGTTGAGTGTTGTAAGAAGAAGGGGGGATGCCACACAGTGGTAAAAATTGCCTTGTCCCTACTTTTTTGGGATTTGTTGATGCCATGAAATTTTGGAACATATTTTTCCCTTAAAATGAAACATTCTCTCAGTTTAAACTTTTGATTTGTGTTCTATTCTGAATAAAATATTACATGTTGGCACCTCCACATTCAGTTTTTATTCACAATTTGTTTTATCTGGGCGCTGTAGAGTTTCAGCTGGCAACGGCGGATGGCATGGTGGATTGTGTTCACTGACAATGCTTACTGGAAGTATTCCTGAGCCCATTCTGTTATTTCCTTGACAGTGGCATTCCTTTTTGAGGTGCAGTGACATTTAAGGGCCCGGAGATCACGAGCATACAGTAGAGTTTTACGGCCTTCACCCTTACGCACAGTGATTGTTCCAGATTCTCTGAATCTTTTGATGATGTTATGCATGTTTGATGATGATAACTTAAAAGTCTTTGCTATTTTACGGTGGGTAACACTATTCTGGTATTGCTGCACTATCTTTCAGCGCAACAATGGTGGAATTGGTGATCCTCTTACCATCTTGGCTTCAGAGAGACACTGACACTCTGAAAAGCTCTTTTTATACCCAATCATGTTGTCAATTGACCTAATTAGTGTTAATTGGTCTTCCAGCTGTTTGTTATATGCTCAATTTCCTTTTTCCAGCCACTTATTGCTACTTGTCCCAACTTTTTTTGGATTTGTTGGCAATGAAATTTTTAATCAACATATTTCTCCTTTAAAATGTTACATTTACTCAGATTAAACTTTTGATCTGTCATCTATGTTCTATTACGAATAAAATAGACATTTGCCATCTCCACATCATTGCATAAAGCACTCAATAACCTCATCTACAGCCCCTAAATTTATTGACAACATCATAGACTTACTGACCTCAGTCAGTGTCCCATCAAACCCACTAACTAGACAGTCTAACTATTTAAATAAAACACTTCAATCAACTTTAGATAATGTAGCACCAGTTAAGCATAAAAAAACTATTACAGAAAAAAACTTGCTCAAGGGGAACTTCAAGAAATACTTCATTTTAAACAAACTGTAAGGGAATTTGAGCAGAAATGGTGATCGACTAAACTGGAAGTATTTAATTGTGCTTGGAAAGACAGCCTTATAGAGTATAGAAGGGAACTCATCAGTGTACGTTCAGCATACCTGATTGAAAATAATAAAGACATATCATAGAGTACTCTTTAGTGAGATCTCTAAACTTATTAACAATCAGGCAGCTACTGATCCACAGATCCCAGCCACCCTCACCTGCAATGCTTTTATGAACTTTTTTAACAACAAAGTCGAAAATATAAGACAAACAATAAATACCACATTATTAAATCCAGTTGGTCTGTAATCTGATATAGTTGATATAGATCAAAACATAAAAGAAAAATTAGAGGCCTTCGAGTCACTTCCACAACCAGAATTGGAGAAACTTATCTACTCATCAAATTGTACAACATGCACACTTGACGCAATACCACCTAAATTATTTAAAGAGGTTTTACCAGTTATAATCAATACATTTTTAACAATCTTAAATTTGTCCCTTAGACTGGGTCATGTGCCCAAAGCATTTAAACTAGCAGTTATAAAACCCCTGATCAAAAAAGACAAATCTTGATCCTAGCATACTGTCTAACTAGACTTATTTCAAACCTGCCATTTGTATCAAAGTTCTTAGAAAAAATTGTGGCTCAACAACTTCACTCATATTTGCATAAAAACAACATATATGAAAAATTTCAATCAGGTTTTAGGCCACACCATAGCACTGAGACGGCTTTAGTTAAGATAACAAATGACCTCCTTCTCGCATCTGATCAAGGCTGCGTATCTATACTGGTGCTGCTTGACCTTAGTGCAGCCTTTTACACCATTGATGATACTATTCTACTATTCTAGCTAAATAACATGGTTAGAATCACAGGAACAGCCTTTTCATGGTTTAAGTGTTACCTTACAGACCGCTACCAGTTTGTTAAAGTAAATAATGTCTCCTCTACAAAAATGGGATTTGGAATTCCTCAAGGCTCCATTTTTGGACCTTTATTATTTATTATTCATACTGTAGAGGAGCTGTTTCAGTGGTTGGTGGTGTAGCACGTAAAGATCACATGGAACTGGTGGCACTGAGCATGCATTAATGGTGCCAGTGGGGCTCGGTACAGCCTTAGTCACCAGGGAGGCCAGTGTGGATTTTTACATTTGTTAAGGGTAAGGAAGGTCTGTAAAGCTAGCTTGGAGGGGGGTGGGTCTGGGACGCCAGACTTCACTGTTGAGCCTTCTGGAGGTGTTGTGGGCTTAATTCAGCGAAACACTGATGAGGGGAGGTGCCTACCTGATGACCCCTGTGAAGAGCTAGTAATGCAGTGTGTGGTTTGGGTACCCATGTGATGGGCTCAATGAGTAACCGTAGATGTTAAGGGTAGCTGGTTGCTGATGGGATCATAAACGGCCACAGCAACCATAGGGTGTAGCTGTAGGATTGAAACAATAGGATTGTGTGGCTGCTGGTAGTAAGAGAGTGGGGTGGGCCCTATGTGAAGCTCTAATGGTTTGGCATAGGATATTTTACATCTTATCTTGAATATGATTCTAATTAATACCATATATGCTGCCACTGGGCAGAGTTATTAGCAGACATGGCATTACCTTCCATAGTTACGCTGATGACACAAAACTATACATATCGGCTAAACCAGATGACAAACCAACAATTAAGAAAATGGAGGACTGTGTAAAAGATGTGAAGCATTGGATGACGCACAACTTCCTTTTACTAAACAGAAACAAAACAGAGGTCCTCCTCTATTGGTCCAAAATCTGCTTTAAATAAGGTATCAGACTTGATGCTTAATTTTGCTGACTCCCCTGCTCATCAGCTAAAAATGGGTGTTGTATTTGAGTCAGACCTATCATTTGATAGGTATATAAGTAACATTACAAAAATAGCTTTCCTACATCTTTGTAACATCTCTAGGCTAAGAAATGTCTCATCTCTGCCTGACTCAGAAATATTAGTACATGCTTTTATTACATGAAGATTATATTATTGCAATGCATTACTGTCAGGCTGCTCGAGCAGAAACTTGAATAAACTCCAGTTAATTCAAAATGCTGCAGCAAGAGTCCTCACTAAAACCAGAACATTTTATCATATTAGCCCAGTCTTATCAGCCCTTTACTGGCTTCCAGTTAAATACCATATTGATTACAAAATCATTTTATTAACATATAAAACCCTGCATGGTCTCGCCCCTGAATACCTGCAAAACCTCATCACACACTATGAACCACCAAGATTACTCAGATCTCAGGGTGCCGGTCTCTATTTAAAATAATATAACAACAGGTCTGGTTAATTATTTATTATTATTGTGTGTTTGCATGTAAACTCTGTTGGTCATTTTATTTTTTTCCTTTGGTGACATAATGCTAAAATCAAATGACAAAAAATATATATTAAGCTTTACCTGACTAGTCAAGACTAACAGCGTTAGAGAGTAAGGCTGTGTCCCAAACAACACACTCATACATTACTTACTGCACTACTGAAAGCACTTCTAATGATGGAGTCATTTGATTTATTTACTAATTTATTTATTATATTTTATTTTTCGATTTAGTGTTGTAACAGTATGCAGTTTGGGATGTGGCCAGATAATGTAACTTTATGTTTCAGGGAGCTTTCTGACAACAGTTAATATAAATGGTAGCTAGCTTAACCAAACCCTCGTGGTATCATAAGACATTGTCCTAAAGCCTTTTTTATTGCAGTATATTGTCTCCATTGCAATTCATTGGTCTCAACAGTGACCTCGCATTTAAACTTGCTAGCAAGCTTCAGTTTAAAGAAGCTAGCTAGCAATGACGACTGACTATCTGCTTCTTACCTTGAAATGAGCCATGATGTGCTAGCTAGCGAATGTAACTCTAGCAATAAATGGAGACTAGCAAATGCATGAAAAACTTGAATCAGAGCCTCTACTCTCATAACACCTTAATGTTAGTTAGCAAGCTTCAGTTTTCACAACTTCATTCACATCCTGCTCTCAGAGCATAGTTTAATCTTCTGCCATTAGAGCTTACTTTTATTATATTTTCATGGCACATCAGAATTCATGATATCAAAATGCCAGAGATTCTTCATGATCTATTGGCATTTCATGTAGTACAGTAGTGGAATCTTGTGAGACATGTGGATATGTCTTTGCTCCTTGGCCCAAAAATCCTCAGGTACCAATGTCAAAATTGAGCATCAAAAGTCAAATAGCACTGAAGGCATCCACCTTGAACACTAGAATTCACCCTGAACATTACAGTATAAATTCATGCCATCTCACATGCATATAACTTGGAATAACTCTTGCCCCTACACTGGGACTCTAATTAGTAGAGTTTCAGGGCCACTATGTTATGTTTTCAAGCTGATATGAAATTTGAAAAGTCATTTTCTTTAAGCTGAGATTACTTTTTCCAATGTTCTACATCCATTTTCTCCTAAATTGTTAAACTGTTTTTTTGTTTCATATTTCAATCTACAATTATTGGCTTTCATTTGATACAATATGTTTATAGCCCATGTGGTTGTGGAGATATTCAACATTTAATGTACTGTTACATTAAATGTTGAATATTACAATGAAGAAACACAAGGGTATAAAGAGAAACTGATGAGGACTGGGGAAGAGGTGAGAACACTAAAGAGATGGGCTTGACAGGCAGAACAAGGGTGGAGACTTAAAGACACAGATAGACACAGACAGAGCAAGACAGGAAGTGTGACATATACACACCTCATGTCAAGCAAAAAAATTAAAAACTGACAAGATTGCTTAGGAAAATTACAAAAAAAATCAAACTTGACATCCATTTTAAAACATCACCTCTGGGTCCCTTCTAAGTAAATAATAGGTTATCTTCTTGTCAGGGGCGGAGTGAGGGGGTGGCTTATGGGGCTTAAGCCCTGCCAGATCTGCCGAAAGCCCCCCAAAAACGTTTTTAGAAACTAAAGTATTTCTTATAAATAAATATTAAATATGATCTAAAATCAATGTTCAATAAAAAATGTCATGTGTCAAGTAATATTAACAAAATATTTAAAACAGTGGAAGTTGAAGTTCTTTAGCTGGTAATTGTTACAGGAGTTTTGAACATAAATGATTATTAATAAATATGAAAAAATACCTTTATTTAAAAAATATTATTCATAATATTTTATTATTAGTTATTAGTTACTATTAATACTATGCCAAAATTATTACTATTACTATAATTGATAGTATTAATATTAATAATATGTTCATATTAATTATTAATACAATATTAAAACATTATTAAACTGAACATTTAATAAAACTCAAACTCTTTCAGTTCACTGTGTTTTCTAGTAGATCTTGTAGTTTTCTATTGTTACTTTTAAAGTTCAACAGAAGTGTTAAATATTAATATTTGGACATAATCAACTCATCCAAAGTTTCCAAAGACAGACATTAAAACGCCCAACATGTTAACAACTTACAATGGCAGGTGAACAGGACTCCTGCACCAAACATGGGTTTAGAACTAGATGGAGTCACAGTGGGGACGGTAAATCACATCTTAGCAAGACACACCAGAACCAAAGGAAGAGCTTGTGGGCAGTCTAAAGGGAAACAACTTCAGCTTGAGCAGCAGTTTTTATTTGGTCCTAGTGCTTGACCCATTCCCATTTAATTTAATGCAACAATGTTTTTGGATGGTAAAACCTGAATGGAACCAAAACTGCCTTTTGAAAAATTATAGGGGAGCATATTTTGATTTACAGGAAAAAAAATATGTACTGTAAAATTAAGCTCCCATTGATATTTTACCATGTTGCTTTTCAGATGTGCAACATGCTGTTTGGTTCTACAGTAAACATTTCTTCAGAATACAGTAGCAATGATGTGAAAACTACAGAAATTTGTTGCAGTGTGCTCCAATCAACTGCAGATGGAGATATTAAGATTAGTAATACTAATTATTTTTATGCCAAATTAACCAATAAAATTTAAGTTAGACTTCAGACAATGCCTCTTTTTAGGGGCAGAAATTAAGATTCAGCAGCAGTTATAATTTTTTTGCACATAGTGATATTTTTAGGAATTTTGTTATTTCAAATGGTTTGAAAAAAGTTCATATCGCTGTTGTAAATATATCTACTCTACATTGGCAAATACCTCTTCAGAGTCTAACATGGTTTTAGACCTTTGGGCTAAGCCCAGGCTGTTTAAAATTTCTGTCGCTGCCCATGCGTCTTGTACTCAAACATAGTAGCAAAAGTGTTAACTAATGCACTTTTCAAAATTGTCCGTCCCCCAGACTATACAATGGTTGGGGCAAAACCACCGCGAAATGATGTAGAAAAAAATAAGTACGGTCTGAAAAATATCAATGGCTAAGTAAAAGGCGTAACATAGAGACAGCATATCACTTTGGACAAACGGGGAACATTATAAGCAAAAAATAAATAAATAGCTGATGTAAAGCGGCACCAAATATACATCTGGCATTCTTACACGACACTCTCGTATTTAAGTAAACCTGTTTCTGTATTATAACATCATTCATTAGACTGAATTAATTGTACTTACCGTATTAACTTGGAAGGTGGAAATGGTGCCTCATTGTCTCTAATCGAAAACATATGTGAGTGGGCGGAGTTTAATTAAATCTTAGTTGAAAATTGTTGGTTCAACACTTATATAATCAACTCTCAATTAACTCAAACACTGAAAACTACTGTACTCTGAATGTGTAAAAATTACACACTGATAATGAAAAATAACTTATAAACTAAAATGTTTAACTCTGAAATGTTAACACTCCAGTTTTTGCTGTGTAGTAATGCAGAGCGCTGATAGGTGATTCTCTCTGCATGGGTGTCAGAATGGTACAATTTTATTTTGCAATGCACTTTATTAAAATGTATCTGGTTATGAAACTGAAAGAGTTTTTAGATTTTTTTAAAATACCGTAATAATTCATATTGTGTTTACATTATGCAATTACACGTCTCAGTTCCTCAATTTGACAAAAAAGACATACGTAGAACAACGAAAAGGTAAAATATTTTTGAGATTAGAGCCAGAGTCAAGTTTCGTGGGCATATTTAAATGTAAGAAAAGTTTTTGTCCTTTTAGCAATTCATGTCAAACCCACAGTGCAGTGTGTTATGCATCAGTTTACAGCATTTGTATTTTGATTTCACATTTCAGTCATGTTGCTCTGCGTCATCACACTTTCAAAGCCTTAAATTCTACACTCCGATTTCGCTAGTTAAGGTGATGTTTAAAAATGATTGATTCCGTTTAAAAAAAGTGCAAACCAGAGAAACAATGTGATGTTGAAAATTTATTTTCTGATTACACAGGTACTGCTCTGCACATCTTGTTATTGTTGTGTTGGTTTAGTGATACTGTCTGCGCAGAGCAGATGAAACGACATCCAAGAATTTCTGCCAAGCCTCCTGCACATCAGGAGTGAAGGCAGAGGGTCCGAACTTCATGGCAACACATACAGTGATGCAGTCACCAAGGAGCTGGAAGAAAGCAGATAAATGTTCCTTGGTCACCTAAAACAAAATTTATGTTACAATCTGAGACGTGTAGCCAAACATTACACTCACCCTGAAGTTGTCAGGATCCACGTGAAGTTTCTCAGAGTGCATCTTACTCAGTTGAGAGTAGGCGGCCTTTATACCATCCAAGTTCTTCACGGCTCTATCCAGACCACCCATGACGACTTTACCATGATTGGCCACTTTGGGGTTGGCATAGATGGCAGCAGGGCTTGAAAGATTACCAAATGCAGCGAAGTGCCTCTGGACCCAAGGAGCCACAATCAGAAGCCTGAAATAAAGAATTACGTACAGAAAATGTTGTGTTAGAGACACCGTTATGTGTTGACATATAGGGCATAATGTTGCTATTTCACACACGCTTAAATTTAATAGAGTGACATTATTGCAAGAAACGTGTACAAAGCATAAACGTTGCGAACTACCTGGTGATGGCCTGAGGTCCGATTTCATCAACACTGATCTTTCCCCACAGGCCAGTGATGGCGCTGCGCTCGGCATCTGTCCACTCAACCATAGTTTTAGAGTCTAAGAGTCTCTTCACTTACTTGTTCGGAGCTATTCAATAGAACTCCCCAATGGACAGTACAGAAACAGAGCACATTTTATTAACTATTAACGTCTCCGCCCTCCAGACTAAGCACAATGTGATTGGCTTATTTCTCTTGGAACGCAAAGCAAACATGACTGGACAAAATTATGTTCAAAATGTTTTTCGCAAATGTATTCTTGGCAAAAGTTTGGAAGATTTTAAAAGCAAGATTAAACCGTCACACAGAAATTTACCATAGCCAAACTGTTTCCACTTTGTTCAGTATTAAATTAGAACACAGTAAAAGAACTGACACAGCAGCAAGCTGAATGTGAACTCCAAGTCTTTAATCACATTTAGTTTTATTGTTTTGGAGGACTAACTGATTTACTTAAAATTTTAAATAGATCATATATACATAGTAAATCTGCCTGTGTTAAATCAACACTATTAGAGTTAAATTAACACTGATGGTTTCAAAATGAAACACTCTCAGTGTTAATTTAACTCTAAAAGTGTTGATTTAACATAGGCAGATTTACTGTGTACATTCTACTTTAGTGTTACAATGAATAACAACAGATTCGGGATCACTGTGTACTTTAAAAGTACAGCTTATACCTCTCAGGTGCATACATTTAACAAATTTGTCTCAATGGGCTGTATATTTAAAAAATTATATTGAGAATTCTGAATGCAAAAAAAGTAATCTAAGCGTCATTTAAAAAGTGTTTTGATAATTTTATAGAAATTAAAAATAATTGTACTGTTGACTTATGCTGATTTATGCTGATTTATTTTGTGAATCTAGATATAAAACGAATACATTAAATTTATAGTTATTATATTCATATTAGCAAAATTAGCATTATTTTCTTTTCTTATAAACATAATAAAAGTAGACCTTAAAATTTTTTTCACGGTAAGCAAAAATTATTTCCTAATTAAAATAAACCTACATAATAAAAATAAAGTTAGGTTATATTTCAATTCAAACAATCGGCATAGAAAGTATTTACAAATTCAAGTAAATGTGCATATTATTAGTCAATTATTGTTTAAAAAACAAGTAGTTCTTATTGTTTTCTCCGTTTAGTTGATCTAATTTCTTAATAATATGAATAAAATAACAAGCAGCAAAGTTCCTTCAGCAAAGTATATTCATATACCAAAATATCGAATAAAAAACATGATACATGGCTAAGGTGGAAATTGAGTTTTGGAATTTGAATTATGCCAAACTTAAAATTGGCACATTTCTGATTAGGCTGGGTGGAGCCCAGTTGGAACGTATGCCAGAGGTGTGGTTTGGATGCGATGCCTGGGTGGGTCCGTTTCTGCTTCAATATAAATGTAGCCAAACGTTCCAAAGACATCAGCAGCTTTTTTCTAAGAGGACTGAGAATCAAGACACGTAGAGATGAGTCTCACTGCTAAGGATGTCACTGCGGTGAAAGCTCTTTGGAGCAAAATTTCCTCCAAGGCCGACGAAATTGGCGCTGAAGCTTTTGGCAGGTAATTTCATTCAGTACATCTTGAGTTTATTACAGAATCAATACAAAGAGTTTGTTATGCAGATTCACATATTAAATTCAGGTGAGTTTTACTGGTCTTAACAGTTCTGGAGATGTATAGGAAGGTCCCTGTTTGCTCAGTCTATATTTTCTCCACCAGAATGCTCTGCGTGTACCCTCAGACCAAGACCTATTTCTCTCACTGGCCTGATCTGAGCCCTGGATCAGCTTCAGTGAAGAAGCATGGAAAGACCATCATGGGTGCTGTCGCTGATGCTGTTGCCAAAATTGATGACCTTCCTAGTGCTCTGAACCAGCTCAGCGAACTGCACGCTTACAAGCTGCGAGTGGACCCTGCTAACTTCAAGGTAGGCCTTGTCTGAAACACTGACAATAACATTGCGAATATTAACAGGTAGTAAGCATGTTATATGTTTTAAAAACAACACAACGAAAATCATAATTAATAACATGTATTATGTTTTTTTTCAGATCCTGGCACACAACATCATTGTTGTCGTTGGCATGTTATTCCCTGCTGACTTCACTCCTGAGGCTCATGTTTCTCTAGACAAGTTTCTTCAAAACTTGGCCTGGTGCATGGCTGAGAGGTACCGCTAAACGCAAATGGGAAGGAACTGTCCACGTATGTGTGAATAAAGTCCTTCATTGAAATACATTCGAATGTGGTTAATGTGTGGTTTATTTAACAAAAAAAGCGTAATATAACGTTTGCATTATTAATTACATAATACTAATCAAATGTTGATTTCCACTGTGTTGGAAGCATCTTTTTGTGAGCATTACATGTCATAACTCCAAAATATTATAGGTTTAAATATTTTGATGTTGACAAAGTTATTGTTATGGTAGCTGTTTACAGTACCATGTTGTCAGAATCAACTAATGCACATAAGCTCAAACTGCATGCTCGATTTGATCAATTTCAGGTGACTGAAACTATTGGAGAATCCAATTTCTTTGCCTTAAATATCTTGAGGTTGCTTGTCTAGTAACTACAGGTCATTGTCCATCTGCTACTATTCCTATTGTGATTACATTATCCCATGACATGTCCTCAGTTTGGTACAAGACATATTTAGAAAAAAATATTTTTAGATTAGAACCAGAGGCAAGTTTAATGGGCATATTTAAATGTAAGAAACGTTTTAGTCCTTTTAGCAATTCTTGTCAAATCTTCAGCGCAGCGTGCATCAATTATGAATTTGCAGCATGTGGATTTTGATTTCACTGTTGAGTCATTACCTTCTACAAATAATATTTGTGACTTGTAACTTTGTTGCTCTGCATCATTACACTGTTATTGCCTTAAATTACACTGATTTCGCTACGTGTGTTTAAAATTGATTGATTCAGTTTTAAAAGAAGTGGAAACTAAAAAAAATAAAGTGATGTTGAAAATTTAGTTACACAGATAATAGTTGCACATCTTGATATTGCTGTGTTGATTTAGTGGTACTGCCTGCGCAGAGTAAAACGACATTCAGGAATTTCTGCCAAGCCTCCTGCACATTAGGAGTGAACGGCGGAGGGTCCGAACTTTATGGTAACACATACAGTGATGCAGTCACCAAGGAGCTGAAAGAAAGGTGTAGCAGCGATTAAACAAAAACATTACACTCACCCTGAAGTTGTCAAGATCCACGTGACGTTTCTCAGAGTGCATCTTGCTCAGTAAACAATAAAAATAAATGTTAATTTAACAGGCGGAGTTGAGTTAAACTCCACTTCAGATAACATTTGGTTCCTCTCAAAAATAGTGTTAAATTTACTCTATGGACAATGTCAGACTTTCAGTGTCGATTCTACTCAAAAGAGTGTTAAAATTAACAATGAAATGTGTAAAATATTTAACCCTGTAATTTAATTACATTTTTAATAACTTATTAATTAAATCTGAAAAGTATCTCAAAATTGTAGAATTAACACTTTAATGTTTTAAATGGAGTGCCTTTTTGTTATAACTTATTTTTAAGTCTCAATTGCACGATAATACAATTACTGTAATGTAATATAATACTGTCAATACAAAACATCAAAACAAGATGACAGTACAAGCATTTATTGTAAAGGTTAGAAAACCAAACAAACATGAACAAAACATGATAGTGCATCTTGTTTATAATGGTGAAAATGTCAAAATAGCAAATGCTCCCCAGAAAGCAACATGTGACAACATATACAGGTGTATCTAAAAAATAGAAACTAATCAAAATTTCATTTGTTTCAGTAATTCAATTCAAAAAGCAAAACTCATATTACATACTCATTACACATATAGTAATCTACAGCCAATCAAAACACAAATGTCAGTATCTAAAAAATAGAATATAAGACCAATTAAAAAATATTTTGAATACACAAATTTGGCCTACTGAAAATTATGTAAAGTATATGCACTCAATAGTTGGTTGGGGCTCCTTTTGCATGAATTACTGCATCAGTGAGGCGGGGCATGGAGGTGATCAGCCTGTGGCACTGTGGAGGTGTTATGGAAGACCTGATAGTCGCCTTCAGCTTGTCGGCATTGTTGTGTCTCTCATCTTCCTCTTGAGAATAGCACAGTATCATGTCTCTTCTCTGGCCTGCTGCTCATCTGAACTAATACCCACAATGCTTCAGGAAGCCACTCCACCAACACAGCCAATCACATACAAAATCACTGTTATGAAGCCAAGACAAAATATGTAGATGTAGGTGTAAAAATAAAAAAAAAGTTTAATAAAGACACAAGAACACAAGACAACAGAAAAATGTCACAAAACGCTAAAGGGTAAGACAAAGGAATGCTACTGAGGCTAAAGGCTAGGACAAAGGAATGCTACTCAGGCTAGAACATAAGGAAGCTAATATACATGACCTGAGAAGAGAGATAAATGGTGGCTGCACATATTCGTGCTAAGCAGAACAATATAGAGCAATGACTGAGTCCCAGTGCAGCTTAAATACACACATGGATTATGGAACTGATGAGTCTCATGTGAAGAGAACTATGATATGGGCATGACAGAGCAGAAGGGATTCTGGGAACTGTAGTTGGGCATGGGATCGACTGACACAGGGCAAAAAGAGAAGAAAAGATGAAGAGCAAGGCCTGATATGAACTGTAATGAGGAAGGAATATGAATAGAGCTGGACCAATAGAGATGTGAACAGAACAACCCGGTCTCATTGGCTATGCATATGAAATTGTACTCAGGTGTACATATCATTCCGCGTGCATAGTTTACGCCTCTATCCTGCCTGCATAGTTTATGCCTCTTTCCTGCGTGCATGTAAGTTTATATTACCGCATATAGGTATGTGAATTTTCGCCATCTGTTTAACCAAAAGGACATGCAGGCTATATTTAGGAAGCCCTAATGATAGCAGAAAGATGGCAGAGGTATTTTGGTTTGTTACCAATATGCCCTTTGTAGTACCTACCAAAAAGTGGTAAGACAGGTTCATGGACACCGAATGCCCAATAATGTCCATTCCAAAAGAATATCATGGAAAAGTTGATTAATTTCCATAATTCCATTCAAAAGGTTAAACTTTCATAGATTATAGATTCAGGGCCCACAATTTAAACTATTTCAAGTATTTATTTGTTTATTTTCACATCATTTGGACTTTTGTGGCACATAAAAGCCACAAAAACAGGATTTAAAAAATTAGAATACTGTGGAGAAATCAGCCTAAACTACTTCAGTTTTTTTGCAGAAAAAAATTTATTAGGATAACACCAAATCAAGGAAAATATGAGAGAGAGAGAGAGAGAGAGACTGACTACAATGAGTATTTGTATTGCTTTTTATTTTTTTTATTGTTTATTGATCACCATAATTTTGTGCACTGAATGGATCGAGGCTTAGTAATCCTAGATTTTTAAGTGTAAATTGAATTGTGGTCATTTTTATATTGCCACATGTATTTCATGAATAACTGCGCTCCTCACAATGGACTCCTATTGTGGAATTTCATATTGTATTGGTAGTGTTGCTAAGCGACGAGAGTGCTACGGATTTTAAAAGAGCGCCTCCAGCGTTCCGCGTTTGAACTTGGGTCCTTCAGAAAGAGCACTCTACAAACCAGAGCACGTTGTTCCTGCACATGGTGAGTGGGTCAGATGCTTTTTCATTAAAGATACATTTATAAGCACACTTTAATTTACAAACATTTCTAAAACAGGTATTTAACTAGTTTTGTTTAAACAGTCTGGAAATAAAAACCCCACATTGAAATATGAAGAAAGCTCGGTGAGTTACCATGCCAATTATGGGATGTCGGATTGGGAGGAGGGGAACCCCATCAAATAAGACATCATGAACAACAGTGCACATGAAAAGAAGCAGCTTTTAAAACAGTATGGCTTAAATTTGTCATAATTGTTTGATACCTTCTCTTAGGGCACTAAAGAGGTCAAAGTCTGATGGCAACAGTGTTCAAGATGGTATGTCAAGTTTACCTAATTTATTGACTTCATGTAAAATGTTATGGTTTGATATTTGCTGACATTAAGCAGGGTGTGCCGACTAGTAGAGTGGAGCTACCAGGGTATTAGTAAACCAAGGCATCTTTAAAGTCTTATAGCTCCTCAGATACAGTTTCATACAACAGTTACATGCAGGAATTCTGATAATAAAAATAGACATATGGTTTGTCGACGTGTAAAGTTCTGTTTGCAAGGACATTTATATTAATTCATGCTCTTTGTTTTGCAGTGGTGTAAAGTAGAAAGACACATGGGAGCCTTTCAATGAGATCTTCCCTTAATAAATTTTTTTTTTCAAATAAAAATAAATAAACAAGTAAACTATAATTGATCATTTTCTTCTTGTTCTTCATTGGCAAGTAGATGGGTTTTATGTAATATTTTTAGTAATTCTGTCATTGTTTTATAGTCAAGACAGTTACAACCCGGTCTAGGGGTGTATCTGAGGGGAAAACAATTACAATATAACTTATAAAAAAAGGTTTGGTCCAGGCCAAAATAAACAAACTACCCGCACTAAACGTAAATATACCCCAAACTATCTTACCTCAACCAAAGAAAAGAAAATACATCAATCTACCCTAACTCCCTAAGAAAAACAGGGAATAAACAACAATAAGGAAAATGGCAAACATACACCTGGTGTTATACTGACCCTGAGGCCACAGTGAAAACATACAGAAGGGGAATTGTAACTAAAAGGTTATAACTAGGGATGTCCCGATCCGATCTCAAAGATCGGAATCGGGTGATCACGGCATTTTTTAACTGATCGGTATTGGCTTTTCTGAACACAAACCTAAGCCCGATCTTTGTCGTAAACACAGGAGTCGTAAAACAAGAGCAGAGCTTGTATCAGAACGTGTTTATAATGTCTGCTGTGTGGAATTACTTCAAATTAGAAAGAGATACAGTCCAACAGCCAGGTGTAATGTCTGCAATATGAGTGTTTCACAGGGTGGTAGTAGCAGATCTGCATTTAATACAGTGACGTGCGGTGAGGTTCATGGTTGGTGAGACACCGACTCCTTTAGAGCCGGATTTACAAACATATAAACCCAAAAGAGAGCTTATTCAATTGGCTACTGGTTATTTCATACCTCATCAGCGTTCTTCAAACACACACACACTCTCTCTCTCTCTCACACCTACGGTAAGTAAAGATAAGAAAAAACGTTACAATTACAGCAGCGAGAGTAAACGGTGTTTGCTCTGCGCCCTCCGTGTTGTTCACTCTCACTCACTCACAGCAGCAACAAGCAGCCGCTGGCTCACGTACGCCCCCCTTCAGTGCGGAGGAGTACTGCCCTGCCTATTAATTTTAATACTACAAATTTAACACAGCACCTAAAAAATAAACATTTAATAGAATACAGTGAGTTCGTTCAGACAGCTCAGTTAAAGGCTGTATCTAAGTAATCTACACTATCAGAAAGTTTTAAAAGAAAAGTTCTCTCGAGACGGCGCTATGGCCAAGAAGATCACAGAGAGGCTCACTGAATTCATTGCTTTGGATGACCAGCCAATCGCTGTGGTACAGAATACAGGTTTTCGGCATCTTTTAGAGCTTTTGGAAACACTTAACAATAGTTTGGAAGCTGGCAGTTTTTTTCCCTAAAGCATTGCAGTTGTTAAATATAAACATTGGATTAATTTTATTAACTATAATGTAATGTGTGCACTGTGTGAAGAGTATTATCTAGTTGTAGAAAATAGAGGTATCGGTTTGAGACTCGGTATCGGGAGACACTAAAAAATTAATGACTCGGATCGGATTGGGAACAGAAAAAACGTGATCGGGACATCCCTAGTTATAAGAGACAGCCTCTGTCTCAGAGAAGGCTCTCCTCTGGGGGATGGGATCCTGGCAATCCTTTACATAACAATAGTTGGCTAATACCCCACAAGAGGGAGGTGGATTTCAAAAATCTCAAAAAAGTTGGGAAAGCTGGCAGCAAATACTAACATGCCAACACCACATCAGTATCACTGCAGCACTGAGAATGACCTACCAGGCAAATTACACTGCTCAAAAAAATAAAGGGAACACTAAAATAACACATCCTAGATCTCAATGAATAAAATATTCCAGTTGAAAATCTTTATTACATAGTGGAATGTGTTGAGAATAAAACATAAAATGATCAATGTAAATCAAAATTATTACCCCATGGAGGTCTGGATTTGGAATCATACTCAAAATCTCATACCACCCTTATGAAGTGTGTTTCTGACAGTTTGAGCAGAAACATGGATATTAGTGGCCTGCAGGAGGTCATTTTGCAGGGCTCTGGCTCTGCTCCTCCTTGCACAAAGGAGGAGGTAGCGGTCCTGCTGCTGGGTTGTTGCCCTCCTATGGCCCCCTCCATGTCTCCTGGGGTACTGGCATGTCTCCTGGTATCTGATCCATGCTCTGGGCACTGGGCTGACAGAGAAGCAAACATTCTTGCCACAGCTTGCATTGATATGCCATCCTGGATGAGTTGCACTACCTGAGCAACTTCTGTGGGTTGTAGACATCGCCTCATGCTACCTCTATGGTGAGAGACCTGACAAAATGCAAAAGTGACCAAAACATCAGCCAGAAAGGATGAGAACAGAGAAAAGGTTTATGGTCACCTCCTGCAGAACCACTCCTTTATAGGGGTTGTCTTGCTAATTGCCTCTCCTTTCTACCTGTTGTCTGTTCCATTTGCACAACAGCAGGTAAAATTGATTCACAATCAGTGTTGCTTCCTAACTGGACAGGTTGGTTTCATAAAAGTGTGGTTGACTTGGAGTTACATTGTGTTGTTTAAGTGTTCCCTTTATTTTTTTGAGCAGTGTATATCTGCTCTGTGGTGGTCTTATGGGGGTCCTTACCACTGTTGGACAGGGTGAAAGGAAGGCAAAATACGTAGAGCAGCAGTATTTAATTAAAACTCAATAAGGTCCAGTTTGAGAAGAATTACTCAAGCCAAGGTCCGGAACATCATATTTGACTTGTATTATGATTCAGTCGATATACTGCATACTGAAGAAAAAAGTCTGCACAACAATGTATGTACTCATCACTTGAGTGTCAAATTGAATTACAAGTACAATTAGAATTCAATACATCTCAACAATATTTATAGTCTATTTTCACATTGCTTTGGATTAATTTAAATAAATGTTTTTACAAATGATTGTAAAATTAAAACTTGTACCCTTTTTGTGAACACCAAGGTGTTGTACATCAAGCAAGTCTCTGTAGTGTCCTATTAAAATTTAAAATGTCACTAGCACATACACAGTCAAGATATTATGGATATTATGACCACCCATTGTTTCTACATTCATTGCGCATTATATCAGCTCTTTTTACCATGTAGAAGAACTCTGTAGCTCTGTAGATGTTGATCTTCTAATCCTTCATAAGTGGTCAAAGGATACTGCTGAATGGGTATTTTTGGTTGGTGGACTATTCTCAATCCAGCAGTGACACTGAGGTGTTTAAAAAACTAACTATAGCATCACTGCAGTGCCTGATCCATTTGTACCAGCATAACATTCACAACCACCACCACCACCACCACATCAGTGTCTCTGCAATGCTGAGAATGATCCAACACCCAAATCGTACCTATCCTATGGTAGTCCTAACCATTGAAGAACATGGTAAAAGGGGGGGGATATAACAAATTATATAGAAAAACAGATGGACTGCAGTGTAATTGTAGAATTACAAAGAGCTCTGTATGATGAACAGAGTTAATATAATGGATAGTGAGTATAGAAATGAGGGCTGGTCATACAACACTGACTCAACTGTGGAAGAAATAAATGTGACGAGTTACCAGCTTTGGATTGAGCTCTGCAGCAAGTTGTGCTTTCTGAAGTAGTTAACTGAACTGTTGAACACTGTCTTCTTTAGGGGCCATAATGTAAATGGTAGACAGACAGGCAGGCAGGCAGATAGAAAAAAGAGTAGCTCTTAAAAATGCTGTTTTTCCTTCTGTAAATTGTAGGCGTAAATTAGAGTAAATTGATTGGTATTCTTCAAATTAAATCTGTAAAAGATTAGAAAAAAAACAATACACACACACACACACACAATGTATATGTGTATATGCTACTATCGTTAGCCTGGTAACTCAAGAGCTTCATATTTCAATGTGGGTTTTTATTTCTAAACTGTTTAAACAAAACTACCTGTTTCAGAAATTTCTGTAAATTAAAGTGTGCTTATAAATGTATCTTTAATGGAAAAGCATCTGACCCACTCACCATGTGCAGGAACAACGTGCTCTGGTTTAGGGAGTGCACTTGCTGAAGGACTCAAGTTCTAACACTGGAGGTGCTCTTTTAAAATCAGTAGCACTCTTGTCGCTTTGCAACACTACTAATACAATCAGAAATTCGACAATATCAGTCCTTTATGAGGAGCGCAGTTATTCGTGAAATACATGTGGCAATATATAAATGACCACAATTCAATTTACACTTCTAGGTAGGTAGCACTCTGTCTGTCTCTCTCTCTCTCTCTCTCTCTCTCTCTCTCTCTGTGTGTCTGTCTCTCTCTCTCTCTCTCTCTTTGTGTCTGTCTCTCTCTCTCTCTCTTTGTGTCTGTCTCTCTCTCTCTCTTTGTGTCTGTCTCTCTCTCTCTCTCTCTCTTTGTGTCTGTCTCTCTCTCTCTCTCTGTGTCTCTCTATCTCTCTCTGTGTCTGTCTGTCTCTCCCTCTCTCCCTCTCTCTCTATGTCTGTGTCTCTCTCTCTGTGACTGTGTCTCCGTCTTTCTCTCTCTGTGTCTCTCTATCTGCGTATGTCTCTCTCTCTCTCTCTCTCTCTCTCTCTCTCTCTCTCTCTCTCT
>BRDA01001018.1:5985-17719 GCA_036984385.1 Crenuchus spilurus | reverse complement strand
CTAAGATGAAAATTTCAGACAACTCCATGATTTCTAAGTGGGAGAACTTGCAAATTCGCAGGGTGTTCAAATACTTATTTTCCTCACTGTATATAACAGTACTACAGTCTATATACTGAATATACTGTGAATTTAGGTTATATAGATAGTTATGTAACGGTGTTAGGCTCTGTAGATTTTTCAGAAACTGCTGAATAAAAGAAATCATAGAGCAGAAAGTGCTGATAGAATCAGTTTTAGTGATGAGTGTCAAATGTGGATGAGGTTTGTGTGGGTTCAGAGAGTGATGTGTGTTTACAGAAGTGACTGGGCTATTTAGGTATTATTTTTGTTCGTATTTTTTATTGTTTTATTTCTGTTTAGGTATTACTATTGAGTTTGTGTTTGTTAGCAGTAACAGCCTCACAGTGAGGGGCTAGAGTTATACCTTTTTGGTGAGCGAGTCGTCCGAATCTGGAGGCATGCGGGTGGAAACATGGAACATGACCTCCACAGTGGATGTGGCGAAGTAAGGTGTGGTCAGACCTGTGCTTTTATTCCTCTGCAGACCACCCATGAAGCCACAGTGACTTGTCAGGTTCACCTAAACAAACACATACACACTTCAGACATGTCTACAACCTGCACTGCTGACCAGTAATATGACCACACAGTGAAAACTATCAATATGTAGGTCATGAATCCATGAATGCATATTTTACAGCTCCATATGGGTCCAGAACCAGGCATTACATTTTGGGGGCAGATTGAGGTCCAGTTTGTGCCTCACACACACCGACACGTAACCAGGCAGTGTTCAATCAGAGGTGTTGGAGCCTGACGTGTTCTCAACTTAAGAGATTCTCTGATGCCAACAGGACAATGCTCCACCATACTTGGCACAATAAGAAGTCAATGACAGTCCCCACTAAGCACGACTTGAAATGGTCACACCAGCAGAAGCCATGGAGGAACTCTGGGCACATACAGAGGTTGGATGGTGATCCATATACACAGTCCTCTCTCAGACCAAGTACAGAGTCTTTGAATATCTGATGTCATTCTTAGACGAGTGATGTAATCTTACTATAATAAATGAGACTTTGAAGGCTTTACCTCCCAGCCCAGTCCAGAGACAAAGTCCTCGTAGGCCTGACTTCCACTGGTGTTGGACAGAATAGAGTGTTTATCCTCCTGACCTTCGGCGACGTAAAACACTGCAATCTTGTGCGTCTCGCGGCTAGAAAAGAGGTAAACATTGAAAATCAGAACATATTCATAGCTGTTTACTACTAACACAACAAAGGTCAACATCTTACACATCTTGGGAACAAGCAGAAGTACTTAAATGATAAATAAAGAATTGTAATCATCCTGGATTGATCTAGAACGTTCATGTTCCTGATCAGCTACAGCTGGACACGTTTCTTATTTATTTGCAGAAGATTCAAAATTAAGAGGTATTAATGACTTTATACACTTACAAACTGCTGTTACATGTTTAAAAGCTTTGAAATGGACACAAAACTGAATCATTGCGCAGGCAGAAAGGAAGATGTTCAGTCTCACCACTGCCTGGAGTCCAGGTTTTTCAGCTCTCTCAGCAGCTTCTCATTTTTTTTCAGCAGGTGGAAATTGCTCCTGTGGAGAACAGGTTAGCACATGTGAGACACACAGCCAGAGAAAGGGGGAACATTCTAGAACTGACTGTCCTTACATTGGGGCTTTTGACAGCAAATTCAATAAACAACAAAAAAGAGGGTGAGGCAGAAAAGACAAGTCCAACAGGAGGTCAAGTCTTTACACAGAGAGACAAGCAGACTACACAGACACCGTGTGTTGAGGGAAAATTTTTTTGTGAAATGACCATTTCATATAAACAAGTCAAACAATACATACAGTCATAAACACTACACACAGTCATAAACACTACAGTCATAAACACTACACAAAGTAATAAACACTAGTCATAAACACTACACACAGTCATAAACACTATACATAGTCATAAACAATACACACAGTCATAAACACTACAGTCATAAACACTACACACAGTAATAAACACTAGTCATAAACACTACACAGTCAAACACTACACACAATAATAAACACTAGTCATAAACACTACACACAGTCATAAACACTAGTTATAAACACTACACACACACTAGTCATAAACACTACACACAGTCATAAACACTACACCCAGTCAAACACTACAGTCATAAACACTAGTCATAAACACTACAGTCATAAACACTACACAAACACTACACACAGTCAAACACTACAGTCAAACAATACACACACACTAGTCATAAACACTACAGTCATAAATACTACACACAGTCATAAACACTATAGTCATAAACACTACACACAGTCATAAACACTACACAAAGTCATAAACACTACACAAAGTCATAAACACTAAACACATTCATAAACACTACAGTCATAAACACTACACACAGTCAAACACTACAGTCATAAACACTACACACAGTCAAACACTACAGTCATAAACACTACACACAGTCAAACACTACACAGTCATAAACACTACACACAGTCAAACACTACAGCCATAAACACTACACACAGTCATAAACACTAGTCATAAACACTACACACAGTCATAAACACTACACACAGTCATAAACACTACAGTCATAAACAATACACACACACTAGTCATAAACACTACACACAGTCAAACACTACACACAGTCAAACACTACACACACACTAGTCATAAACACTACATACAGTCAAACACTACACACAGTCATAAACACTACAGTCATAAACAATACACACACACTAGTCATAAACACTACACACAGTCAAACACTACAGTCATAAACACTAGTCATAAACACTACAGTCATAAACACTACACAAACACTACACACAGTCAAACACTACAGTCAAACAATACACACACACTAGTCATAAACACTACAGTCATAAATACTACACACAGTCATAAACACTACAGTCATAAATACTACACACAGTCATAAACACTACAGTCATAAATACTACACACAGTCATAAATACTACACACAGTCATAAACACTACAGTCATAAATACTACACACAGTCAAACACTACAGTCATAAACACTACACACAGTCAAACACTACAGTCATAAACACTACACACAGTCAAACACTACAGTCATAAACACTACAGCCATAAACACTACACACAGTCATAAACACTACACAGTCAAACTACACACAGTAATAAACACTACAGTCATAAACACTACACACAGTAATAAACACTACAGTCATAAACATCACACACATTCATAAACACAAAAGTCAAACACTACATTCATAAACACTACACACATTCATAAACACTACAGTCATAAACACTACAGTCATTAATTACAGACATTAATATGTTCAATTACGATTACTACATATGTTCAGAAACACTGCGTAAATACTACATAACCATGTATACAATCTATAAGCCTGTTAGAGATCTCTCTCCTAAATGAGAGTTTTTAATAAGTGAATTTAGAAGTACTGTGGGGGGGGGGGGGTCTGGATCAGATTGTCCGTGTCTTTCTCTTCCTCTGTTAAACATCAGACCAGTCCTGAATCCCCAGCAGACCAGCTTAGCTGATCAGTCATTAAGGCAAAGCTTTGTTAATTATCTGTCACTTTGTTTTTCTCGCAGATTCCTGGAAAAAAATCTCACCAGCACATCAGCAAAAACACAATGTGATACAAGATGTACTGTGGCTAATAATAATTATAATAATACCTAATACTAATAAATAATATTAATAAATAATAATAATAAATAATAATAGTAATAATAATAGTAATAATAATAATAATAAATAATAATAAAATAAAGGTTTCTTAAAGCACTCCTGCACCATCAGAGTGCTAAAACCCTCCTTGGTGTTCTTGAATGTGAACTGGTGAAATAATGTGAGATAATGTACGAGACTTTCTCTTCTGGGCCGCATGAGTCATGCGTAAAAGCCATGCGATGCCGTCTAAAAGGACTTTTTTGTTTCGTGCTCTTTTTCTTTGAGCAGGGGCCTCTTTATTAGCTTGTTGCAGTGTAATGGTCTTCATTTTGCCCATTGAAAGCGAGCCATTTGAGAGGCACATGCGAGGACGGTGTGAAAGAGGCATTAGCGTACGCTCTCGCTCACAAAGCAGCGGCGGATTGCGACGCCTTATAGTCTCTGACCACGGATAAATGATACATGAATGCCTGGAGAGCAAAAGCAGGACAATTCCTCATTAAAGGAGCCCCATGCATTCTCCTTCAGCTCTAATAACCCTACAGCCGGATTGTAAAGGCAGCGGCCCTTTTATTTCCAGCGCTGAGTGAAAGGCGGAGCGGCAGCGCAGCACAAGCAGAGCCCTCAAGAATTAATCTGCCATAAGAGCACCGAGACACATATGTTAGATGGACTTATGAGACCACAATGGAAAAACGATTTTCCCCCTCGGCAGCTCACGTATATCGAAATTAATGCCATTACATTAGCCGTGCATGGAAAAAAACAAGCTCCAATTATTCATAATCTGAAAATATTCAGCCATTTCTGATAATATCTCATAATAGAGCAGAATGAGCAGATGAAGAAATGCGGCAAGAAAAAGGAACGACATCGATCTGATTCCTGCAGGGCTGCAAGCCTCGTCCACTCGAACTAATCAATTAATCAGAATTAAATGATCCCTCCTTTATAAAACATGTATTATTGTTTCCATTGTTGTGTTAGGGCTGTAAGGATGTATCAGCACACCAGTGTCACAATATGAGGTTTTATGAGCTAATACAGCGGAGATTTTTAAAGAAATGGTTCATTTTGTGTTAATGTTTAAACCTCAGACCACTAGATGGCAGTATTGTAATCTATCTTCAGCCATTAGATTCTTCCAGTTCAGCAGAAATAAGCAGTGTAAGGACACACTATTTTATTTACCTTTTAAATATGACAAAATATCACAGCAGAACTCCTGCATCATGATTCTGATCATATCGACAGACTCTTGATGATATGCAGCTATAGTGGTCGCCATTATTTGGGACCACAAAGATCTGAGATCTGACACTTTGTCAGGTGGCACGGTGGCTTAGTGGATAGCACGTTCGCCTCTCAGCGCTGAGGTCTTGGGTTCGAGTCTGCATCTGAGCGGAGTTTCCATGTTCTCCCCGTGTCTGCTTGGGTTTCCTCCGGGGTCTCCGGTTTCCTCCCACAGTCCAAAAACATGGAGATCAGGTGGATTGGATACTCTAAAATGACCCTGGTGTGTATGAGTGAATGTATGTATTTATGTATGCCCAGATATGGTTGGCACTCTGTCCTGGGTGATCCCCCTAGTGCTCGATGCAGTCCTCCAGGTGGACGGTCGCTTCCGGTTGAGAGTACGCTGTGCGCGACTGGCTGCCACTTCTCACCGGAGTGTGTGTATATGAAGTGTGTTGATTGTAAAGCGTACTTGGGTGTCTAGAAAGGCGCTATATAAGTATAACGTGTATGTATGTATGTACTAGGAGGCAGTGTTTTAAAAAAGAAATTCAGAAATGTCCACTTGCTCTGTTTTTTGTATCCTTAATAATTTTCCTACAAGGAGAAATGGATCCAGGTTCTTATGGGATAAAGCAAAAATATGAGCAGGGTAACAGCCAAAACTCAAGGTTCAGTATCAGTATCAGAAGTGATAAAGCGGCATTGTGCCATCTCTAAGGTACAGAGCAGTCAGCAGGAGCAATGTGCAGCTAATGAGATGATGAGTGAGGGAGAAAAAAAGAGAAAAAGTGCTGATTGCTTTAAGCTGATTATAGGAGCTCAGCAGAATCAGACCCAGACAAACGGGGAAACAGGATGTTTACACCAGTTATCTGATTTCAACAACAGCTCCACACACAGACTAACACCAACAACATAATCTGGGGACTGTTTCAGTCCAGCAACATGGAGGCAGGAGATTCACACATCATCTGTGTACATTTTCTAACTGCTGAGATGAAATATACTTCTTTATTTATTTATGGACCCGTTTTAAGACGAACGTACTATAATAATATACTGTAATTATGTACTTCATTTCTACATCACTGCTCCCTTTCTCAGAGCTCTTTAACACTCACTAACATCAGAGTCTCTTAAACTAACAGACACCTTTTTAACTAACATCAGAAAGTCGTCCTCAACCACCAACAGTAGTCGGCATCCACTTACAGAACTCTTACAGAACTACAGAAGCAGAACTCTTAGCACACATCAGCTATTAGACAGAGAGGTGAGGAGAGACATTAGTCAGGACATCAGTCTCTACTCTTTTAGAGGACATGAGCAGAGGACCTTTCAGTCTTATCTGAGACATTTATACAGGACAGTGTCCCCAACATCTGCATTGGGGCAGGAATAGTGTCTCCAACATCACTTAAACCAGGTCTTCCATCCCAGGACTGACCAGAACCAGACGTACTTAGCTGGTACTGTTGTACAGGTGCTGTGTGGCTGCTGGTCATTAGTATTACTGTGTACTGTGCAGAGATCATCAATCACCTCTAATAGTATTGATTATGTGGTTTCTGATAATCCTGTATTATACCTCATTTGGACAGCAGTCCAGGCTGATACACCTCTTATAACTTCAGGGTGAATGGGCGGAACTAAACTGCTATAGATGTAATATATGGAAATATAAAAATCCACTGAATTCTTTGATGTCACCAAAACAGTGAATTTGAAACATCAGGGACAGTAATGACTAAGGTTCTATGAGGATTGGAATGTTCCAGTTCTCACCTTTTCTCCCAGGAGTTCATGCCCAGTATGTTGAGCAGTAATCTGCAGTAGTAGAAGGCAGACTGGGGTCTCTGTGGGTTCGGCTCGGGCTGACCCGCCGCTCTCATGTTGATGTCGTTTCCACGGTGGAGGCTAAACTCCCGCTCCTCTGCACTCTGCTTCAGGATGGCGTTGATGACATCATTCTCCTGTTTCTCCGAGACACAGGCCGGGGGTGGGGCCGGAATGTTGAGTGGCGTTCCCGTGCGCTGGAGACACTCCGGGCTGGAGTAACCGAGGTACTGCAGCATTTCGTCCAGCGCATCCTCCCCGTCCTGCAGGGAGTCCCAGCTGGGGACCAACTCACGACACCGACGCTTCGCCAACGGAGCCATCAGCTCCAAAACGCCATCTTCCTCCTCCTCATCCAACACCTGCAACACAGACACATCCTGTAGTACAATAAGTCCTCATCCTCTTCTTCATGTTAGGCCAATGCATATAACTACTACACCATTTAAAGGTGGAATGGGACATTTCTTAAACCATTGCATATACCTACTATACCATTTAAGGTGGAATGGGACATTTCTTAAACCAATGCATATACCTACTATACCATTTAAGGTGGAATGGGACATTTCTTAAACCAATGCATATACCTGCTACACCATTTAAGGTGGAATGAAACATTTAAATAAGAAACTGCCTTATGTTTTGTGCAAAAAGAGCAGAAATACTTACATTTCCCTCATCTGCACTACCACTGACAGAATTAATCTCTCTTTTAGCAAAGTTTGACTTTTTACAGTCATCACACACATACTCTTTTCTCTCTCTTGCTCAGAAAATTAAAAAAGGCCATAACTCTCAAGCTGTAGACACACATGGGGGCAGAGTTTATTCTAATGAGACCCTTTATTACTCAATAAAAGGAGATTAAGTTCATGTTTTCAGATGTAGACCACCCACAAAAACGGAATGGGGTGTCTTATTTCACTGTTTGTGAGTTCGTAGGCACTCCACATTTTGACTGACTGGCGTACTGATCCATTAAAATAATCCTGGACTGCTGCTGCTGATGTTTTGGTCTGCGTTGGGAGATCCCTACTATTTTAGAGATTTGTAAAGAAAATAAATGAATATAACTTGTTGTTATATTATGTTATAGTTGTTGCACTGGTGTAATGCTAACTGTAATGCTATCACAGTGATATAGTAAATGTACTTAATAATCTAATGATGTGTAATATATTTGGTGTATGTGCTTTGTTGTAGCATTCTATATGTGTAACACACCTCCTCCTCTCTCTGCATCTCTTCATTCTCCAAGTTCCCCTCGTTGTCCTCCTCCTCTTCCTCTCTCTCCAGAGAGCTCCCATCTGAGCTGCGCTCTCTCTCGCCCACTGCAGGAGTGGAGGACAAAGTGTGGAAGTGCACAGGCTGGCTGGGCTCCGTGCAGTGAGGCGGTCCGTACAGCACGGCCGAGTCCCATGAGTGTTTACCCGAAATGTCCCTGACGATGACCCGTACGCAGGAGTTGGTGGATGTGAGGCCGGCGGCCATGCCTCCCCCAGGCAGGCCGTCCTGAGCCCGGATCTGCAGGCAGGACAGCAGCGTGGTCCCGTTTAGCACAAAGAACTGCAGGTTGGGCGTGTGGAAGAGCTCGGGCGCAAGGTCGCTGCTGTCACAGTACGGGTTATCCTGGTTCTCACACACCTGACTTGTCAGAGTGGCCGGACCCCCGCTCATGGGGTAATGACCCAGGTGATTGACCAGGTGAGAAATGACTGTACGAGCTGCGATGGAAATCAAGCCCTGCTGGATACGACTCCTCACTGCAGAGAGATAGAGAATGTTTTTACTTAGTGGGCATGCATGATTTTTTTTCTACTAATATCTCCACTCAGAGAAACAGAAGAAACAGCTCCACCATGTGGATTAAAATAGAACTGCACATTGTTTATTTATTATTCTAACAACGAACTTGTTACATTCAAATATTAATACAGCTCTGTTGACCTGTACACTATTTAAAAATAGTGATATATTATTAATGACTGTCCTCATCACTAGATAGCCATTTTTTCATTTGAACATTTCCTAGAAATGATCTGTATGTATGTACTGCCCAAATCTTAGCATTTTTATACAGACACTACATGAAATGCATACAAAATATTCAGTTTTGGAAAAGAAGCCTTCAAATGATCAGAAAATATTTTATAGTTTGTAATATAATAACACAAGCTTACACTTTACTGTTAAACACTAAAAATGTAGAGCTTTTAGAGTTTTATTCTCAGGAATCATTGTTTTCAGGCTGCGCAGCACTAAAGAGATTTGTGCAACAAGAGGGCGCTTCAGCAGGACAGAAGGAGAGAGCTCAGCATCAACACTGCAGCAGAATCTTTACTCAGCAGCTCAGAAGAGTCAGAAATGAAAAAGTTGAGCAGAAAGAAGTTTCAGCTTTCATATGGCTCCTCCCCTTTCGGGGGCATATAGTGCAGAATATATACGAGGAGATGGATGAGTATGTGTCTTTAAAACTAAATGAAATGTGAACTAAGATGAATTGAATGAAGATAATCAATCCTTGGCCATTATCCTGAAGCTTTAGATTTGTCCAGAATCAGCCCAACCCAAACCCCTCAGCCGCCCCTCACTCGTGTGACCCGAAGCTCTTTGGAGACAGAATTGATCCTCCCGAACACGGCTTTGCTCTAAACAGGCTTCTGCGTGTCCTGAGGACAACAGAAACACAGCACTAAGGCCAGCAGTAATAGGTGAGGGAGAGACATGCCGTACTGTGAGACGGGCTGATTAGGGGCTGGTTTGTGGCCGGGTGGGCCGCTGTGGACTCCCGCTGTTGCCACGCTCAGGAAGCGAGTGCAGGAATTAAAGCAGCATGGGGCAAAGAGAGATATCAGACTGAGCTGATTCACCTCACTCACTACACCTGCCCGTCAACGCTACTTAGCTTAATGGTATGCAGGGACAGAAGACTGACCACGAGGATGGACAGAGGGAAGCAAATGCACTGGTGCTGAGCCAGGAAGGTGCATCTGCACTTATGGACATGAACCTCTATAAGTCTTTTTATTAAAAAAATAAATATTACTGAAACTCAAACTGTTATTTTTCCTCTTTTCATATCTTTGAATTAAAAGCCCTATTTTTGTTACTTTACCTTTAAGATGGACTGTTCACACCTTCAATAATGTAAAGAAATCAGAAAGGCCTAAAGTATCTGAATGGCTGCAGCATTTAAGGAGAAACAGACATTCAGAGAAACATGGGTGAGTGAAGAGACATGAAAGGAGAGCTGAGGAGAAACAGAGAGAGAGAAGTTGCACAGTATGGAAGAGAAGTGTCAGAGAGAGAAGGTCAGAGTAGTTATGTACTGAACAGATGGTGCTGAGAGGATGTTTAATAACAAGTGGTAACTAAAATTGTAATGGTGGATGTGAGGGTGGTGTATGTAAATTTTGGGGGCGGAGTCAGGATTGTGATGGAGAGTTTGTGCAGTACATCATAAAGTGAGAGAAAGGTGAGAACAGAGAGGTGGAGAGATGATTACCCTCAGTAACAGGCTGGAGTTTGGAGGATCTTTCTGAGTCGGGAGAGTGCAGAGGCTCCGGCTCCTTCAACCCCTCCAGTACCAGAAACGGGTCGTAATCTGGGCTGCTGAGGTCCGACAGGCTGAGCGGGAAATATCTTGGATTACTGAAACTTTGAGCTCCATACACGCAGCCGTGGAGCACCTGAGAGAAAAATCAACAAGAGCACAGTTTACATTTAAGTACATGGGTATTTAAAGGCACGGTACACAATTCAGGATAACGACTGTTAATATTTTAGCATGGTTAGTATTTGCTAGCTCATTGGTTATCAAAAGGGTGCTATAGTTACTGCTGTTTAACAAATCAGTTGTGATCTGTACCAGAAAAACTCACAAACAGGATAAAACAATACTGAGCTATTTGTGTGAAACAGCAAATTATAATTTTTTAAATTTTTTTTACATTTTCTCTCTAATGTGTAGCCAACTGAACCAGCCATTCATTGACTCTTCCTATCACTTGTAATGTCTGACTATAGGAGGGTGCAGATTAACACAGGCCTCCTCTGATGCATGCGAAGTCAAGCTCCGCCTCTTTTCCAACTGCTGTCAATGCATTGCCACCGGGCAGCCAACGCACTCGGAGGAAAGTGCTGGATACCCGGTTCTGATGGATCACCTGGCAGACGCCTGAGCGAGCTGACATTACTTAGTAGTGTTGGGGAGAGAGTGCCATTTTTATCCACCCAGAGAGAGCACAGTCAACTTTTGCTCTCTCGGGCCCCAGTTGCTGATAATAAGCAGCATGACCTGGGATTCAAACTTGTGACCGTGAGTATAGTGACAGCGCCTTAGTCCACTGAGCCACTTGGGGCCCCTTTCTCATCCGTTTTCATGCTTTTCAGAGCAGCAACTAACCTGCTCACCAATGTATATACAGGACTTTACACCTGCCCCTCCCCTTCCGCCCATCCTGTGCACAAGCACCAATGTGCTCTGATGCTGACTGGCTGAATATTGTTGTTATGTTGACTTTGTGTTTACAGATCAAACCTTATAGATGGAGCTCAGGACAGACTTATCCGTCTTGTCCTTATCTGGAACCAGTGTTTGGACCGGCTGCAGTAGAGTGTTTGGAGGAAGAGCCATTACCCAGTCCAACAAACACAACAACAGAGACACCACCAGCTAGAGAGAGAGAGAGAGAAAGAGAGAGAGAGAGAGTGAATAGAGAGGAGAGACACAGAGAGAGAGTGAATAGAGAGGAGAGAGAGAGAGAGAGAGAGAGAGAAAGAAAGAGAGTGAATAGAGAGGAGAGAGAGAGAGAGAGACAGAGAGAGAGAGTGAATAGAGAGGAGAGAGAGAGAGAGAGAGAGAGAGAGAGAGAGAGAGAGAGAGAGAGAGA
>BRDA01001016.1:19384-47086 GCA_036984385.1 Crenuchus spilurus | reverse complement strand
ATGACCAGGTTAATAGACATTAACCACTCTGACAGATTTTAATACCGGTTGGCCTCATTGACATTATATTCTCACATTTGTTCTTAAGCATGGCTGTAAATTAAGTCATATCATATATAACTGAAAAACTGAAGAAATCACAAGATTCTGCTCTTATCAAAGACCAAATCCTAAATAAGAAAAAAAAACTGCAGCATGTCAGAATCTTCGGCTTATGTCAGTGCATTTTTAGAAGAAATTTCCTCAGAAATGTTTGGTGAATGATCTCCAGCAGTCCCAGAGAGTTTAAATAGATGTTTTCTTAATCTTCCTGAATGTTTTTCCAAAGTTAGAGGAATGTCCCTGCTCATGTACGGTTATGTACCATTATTAGAACTTCCGATTCATCTTACTTGAATGTTTGCTTCTAATATTTAAAGAGCCTTTTGTTAACATTAGCAAAAGTTCTAGTGAATGTTCTGATGATCCTGTTTACAAAGTATCCTTTCTACTCTGAGCTAAAGAAGCTTTGGGCTATGAGTAATATCTGTTACACTGAGTAATATTATCTGTTATACTTTCACTATTATTACCTGTTACACTTTGAGTATAATTACCTGTTACATTGAGTATTATTACCTGTTACATTGAGTATTATTACCTGTTACACTTCGAGTATTATTACCTGTTACACTTCGAGTATTATTACCTGTTACACTTCGAGTATTATTTCTTGGTACACTGAGTATTATTTCTTGGTACACTTTGAGAATTATTACCTGTTAGACTTTGAGTATTATTACCTATTACACTTTGAGTATTATTACCTGTTACACTGAGTATTATTATCTGTAACATTTTGAGTAGTATTACCTGTTACACTGAGTATTATTTCTTGGTACACTTTGAGAATTATTACCTGTTACACTTTGAGTATTATTACCTGTTATACTGAGTATTATTACCTATTACACTTTGAGTATTATTACCTGTTACACTGAGTATTATTATCTGTAACATTTTGAGTAGTATTACCTGTTACACTGAGTATTATTACTTGTTACACTGAGTATTATTACCTGTTACACTTTGAGTATTATTACCTGTTACACTGAGTATTATTACTTGTCACACTTTGAGTATTATTACCTGTTACACTGAGTATTATTACCTGTTACACTCCGAGTATTATTACCTGTTACACTTTGAGTATTATTACATGTTACACTGAGTATTAATACCTGTTACATTGAGTATTATTACATGTTATACTGAGTATTATTACTTGATACACTTTGAGTATTATTATCTGTTACACTTTGAGTATTATTGCCTGTTACACTGAGTATTATTACCTGTAACACTGAGTATTATTACTTGCTACATTGAGTATTATTACTTGCTACATTGAGTATTATTACTTGTTACATTGAGTATTATTACCTATTGCACTTTGAGTATTATTACCTGTTACACTGAGTATTACCTGTTATATTTTGAGCATTAATACCTGTTTCACTTTGAGTATTATTACCTGTTATATTGAGTATTATTACTTGTTACATTGAGTATTATTACCTGTTACACGATATTATTACTTGCTACATTGAGTATTATTTCCTGTTACACTGAGCATTATTATGTTACATTGAATATTATCACCTGTTACACTGAATATTATTACTTGCTACATTGAGTATTATTTCCTGTTACACTTTGAGTGTTATTACCTGTTACAGTGAGTATTATTACCTGTTACACTGTGAGTTATATGCTGTGTTGTTTATCTCTCGTCAGGCCTAGTTTTAGAAGGACAAACTGGTTTGATCCAGTTGGCCATGAGTGCAAGCTAGTGATGGAGAAAGTGGGAGTCATTGACCTTTCACCTTTTGGCAAGTTCATGGTCAAAGGGAAAGACGCACACAAGCTGCTTGACCGATTGTTTGCCAACACAATGCCAAAGGTGAGAGATCAGACAGATCAGATGGTGCTCACTCATCTGTGTCTGCAGTGGGTACTACCTGAGTGCTTACATTAGACGGTGTGTCCACAAACATTTAGTTACACAAAGATTAGTGTATTTCCTTTAATTTAAACCAGAAGGTCCCCAACACCATGAGTCCTACTGTATTAGTGATTTTAGTACTAGAACTGGGTTTAATTTATTTTATGCTGCCCTGTTTTGGACGTTTGATGCCATCTCTTTGGTCACTGCTCTCAGGTGGGCTTGACCAACATCAGTCACATGTTAACCCCAAGGGGACGTGTCTATGCTGAGGTTACCATTACCCAGGTTGCACCTGGAGAGTTCCTACTCATCACTGGTTCGGGATCAGAACTACATGACCTCAGGTTAGTCTTACAAAGTCTTGTAGCTTCCTTTTTGTCTTTTTTCACATAATTTGAAACCATTAGCTGCCTTTTTATACTGTAAATATAAACACCAACTGCACTTTACAGTTTTTATTGAATGTGCTGATAACACTGATCCAGATTTACTCTGAAAAGAATAATTACTGTATACATTCTCTAGTACTTCCATTTCAACTAGTTTTTTCCTTTTCATGTCAGTTGTCATGTACTCACTGTGCCCCCTAGTGGCCAGATGGTAGCACATCTGCTCAAGTACTTTTTTCAGTATGGCTTATATTACAAAATCAAAAAATGTAATATTGGAAATGAAAAATCTCACATTATCAGAATATTTAATGTAGAGTTTGAGTAAATTACAATTCAAACAGTATCAATATTAAAGCAAAAAAATAGCCTGAAATGTCACTAACGTATAGCAATACACAGTCATATCAGAATATCATGACCACCTACCTAATCTCTGACATTTTCCTGTTCATTATAGAGGTTAACTGGTTCACTGTGATGTTGATTGCACTGTGCCACTCGCTGGAGTCGTTGTTCCCCTCTGGCATCAGTGACCTATGGGGCATCACTGTAGTACTGTAAGGAGGCACTCAGTGAAGTCCATTCTCAGTACGTCTTCACTACAGCAGCACCACAAAGTTAGTGGTTTAGGAGATGCTGCCTCCACCATGCTTCACCTGGTACCCTGTTATCATGGACATCAGTCACATCACATCTTTTGTCCATGATGATGGTTTTACTCTCTGATACAACTGACTGGTGTGCTCGCTTATTTATACATGCAGTAACCCTTTCACATGACATCTGTGACATCCCAGCCCAAGTTAATTCCAATCCAGGGGTGGTCTGTTAATATAATATAATATTCTGATATGACTGTGATAACAGGAAATGGCTATGACACTCTCAGACTAGTCAAAGTTTTTTTTTTATCTAACATTGAAAATAAATGAAATACTTGCTAATTAACTGTATTTTCAATTGTAGTCTTTTAAGGGCTTACTCGATACGCTGTAGTCAGTCTAAAAGTAAAAATGGTCGTATTTAAGACATTAATAAGCCATTAAACATCTTTTTCATGTTTGTGGTTACCTGGTTGTTTCTCAGATGGATAGAGAGAGAGGCGGCCGATGGTGCTTATGACGTTGACATCACTAATGTGACGGACAGTATCGGAGTGCTGGGAGTGGCTGGGCCAAATGCTCGTAAGGTCCTGCAGAAGCTCACCAATGAGGACCTTAGTGATGGTGCCTTTAAATTTCTGCACTGCAAAACCATTCAGCTGGCCGGAGTCCACCTGCGGGCCATACGCATATCCTACACAGGTATGAGCATGGGGGAATTTCTCACTACATGGCAACCAAAGACTGTTACACACTCACTGTCTACTTCACATAGTAGGTGCACTTTGTACAGACTGTAGTTCATCTGTTTCTCTGTGTACTTTGTTGTTCTTCAATGATCAGGACCCCTCACAGAGCAGATGGATCATTCTCAGTGACACTGACGTGGCAGTGGTGTGTTAGTGTGTGTCAGAGCTGCTGATGCTGTTTTCATGCTCTGCGGGGGTCCATTCACAGAAGAACAACAAAATATACAGAGAAACAGATGGACTACAGTCTGTACAAAGGGCACCTGTATGCTCAGTGGAGCTAAAATAGACAATGAATGTGTTATGTGTGCATAATGAAATGGCGTTTATTATTTTATTCTATCTATTTTATCTTTATAAAGTTATGACATCAATTAATATGTAAATAAATATCACCAAACTGTGCTGAATGCCTCTGCCTTGCAGTGTTCAAGCTTTAGTAGTTCAGAGCTCTTTTGGTGAGGACCAAAAGCATATGAGTACAATGGTCATAATGTTTTGGCTCATCAGCAATAACGATTTCCTTGTTTGTATGTTAAGGGGAGCTGGGCTGGGAGCTGTATGTGGAAATGCCAACACTGGCTGCAGTTTACCAGGCTATAATGAAAGCTGGCCAGGATGAGGGCATCGATAACTTTGGAACTTACGCCATGGCTTCCCTCAGGCTGGAGAAAGGCTTCCGGGGCTGGGGAGCTGAGGTACAAATAAATCAAACTGCATTTACACACAGGCTAGAATTTATGTCTTACTCTATTCCCCACAATGAGTTTAAAGAGAATTAACAACACAGTGATACCTTGAGATATGAGCAGACCAACATACAATTTTTTTAAGATATGAGCTGCGACTCCGTCCATATTTTTGTTCGAGATCTGAGCGACATTTCAAGATACGAGTGGCTGCTGCTAGTTGACGCAAAGGTCCAGTATGAGCAGCACAACACCTGCATCTCATTCTTTCTCATGTGTTACCCTCAGAATCAAGTCCAATCTCATGCGCTGTACTCCTTCTTGCATACTTTTTGAGAAAAAAATCGATAGTAAAAATGTTTTTAACTCTTAAACCTATTTAATTTGAATAACATACATACAGTAATTATGTTAAATACTGTTAATATTATTTTGTATACAGCACGCACTACACATCTACACAGTACTATGCGCATCAAATTCCCCGCGAATTTAAAATGCTACAGCGAGAATTCCCCAAAAATTATTTTACACTAATATTTATTGAAATCTGAAATTTAAATATTTTGTTATGCATTGGTAAAGTTTATATATGTGTGTTTCTTAATTCAAAATGTGTTTTTGTCCATAATTTAGGATGGTTTGGGAATGTTTCACAGGGCTGGAACGGATTAAATCTATTTCAGTTATTTTAAATGGGAGAAATTTGTTTGAGATACGAGTTGACTGACTTACGAGCTCTGTTACAGAACGAATTAAACTCGTATCTCAAGGTACCACTGTAATTTAAACTCTTAGGACCTGAGACTCAGTGTGAAGTCTTAACCTATCAACTGTTTATGTAGATGAACTGTGATACAAATCCTCTTGAGGCTGGTTTGGATTACTTCATCAAACTCAACAAGGTAAATATCTGTTTAATCACTTTATTTCAGTAAAACTGGTTTGCACAGACATACACTTAGATATGAGGGTTAATACTGGACATACCACAGACTTGTAATGCAGTAGCGAAGTAATCCTGGTGGTTAGGGATGTGGTCTTGTAAACCGGAAGGTTGCCGGTTCAATCCCTGGACAGATCATGACTGAAGTGCTCTTGAGCAAGGCACCTAACCCCCAACTGCTCCCCGGGTGCCCTGAATAGTGTGGATGGGTTAAAAGCGAAGGTCAAATTCTATTGTGTGCAATCACATTGGCAAAAGTTATGAGGACACTTGGTCCCCACAAAGAGATATAAACCTGGACCACACACAAAGGCCTCCCACTATAATCAGCTTTTAAAAAATAATTAACAGATAATTAGTCTGATTGCATTACGTGTTATCAGTCTTATGAAAAGAAAAGGTTTATTTTGGCCTAAAGGGTAGATGGTTTGATCCCCTAAACCAGAAGGTCATGACTGAAGTGCCATTGAGCAAGGCACCTAACCCCCTAAGCGCTGTGGATTGGGCTGGCTACCACCCCTAGAGTGTGTACGTTAACTAGTTTGAAGGTGTGTTCACTGCATGGATGGGATAAAGAGTCTTGAATTGGTATCAAATATCATGATATTGATACTTTGTGGATTTAATATCGAAGTCAAAATTCTGGTATTGTGACATCCCAACTCTACACATTGTGAAACTGTAAATATTTTATGTTTACAATAACATGTAACAATAGCCTGGAAGCTAATCAACCAATTTAAGACTGTATTTAAGACCAATTTAAGGTGCTACAAAGACTAGCGGCTGGACAATAGAGAGCTCTAGCGCCCTCCATGGTGGATTTTATTAAATAATCCAAATCTACATATTTTAAGTCTGTATGTGCTAAACATGAACAATAAAAGATAATATAAAATGAGCTTCCATTCTCTCTCTCTTCTGAGGTGACAGAAATATCAACCAGTCAGAGAAGCAGCAGCCAATCACTGACCTGCTGACACAAGATACAAACATAAATGTAGCCAATCAGCATCCTCAAATCTGTTGCCTTCATTTATGGCCCCCAGCAGAGTGGGTCAGTGGTTTTAGGATCGTCTGATGTTATTGATGTAATACATGTCTGTAGAAATGCTAATATTTAGTCTTAATAGTGTTTTTGCTCATTTTATTGTAGATGTTAGTGACTCAGTTGGTAATCTAATGATACATACTGTACTTTCTGTCTTTACACATTTACATGTGATGACAGTTTTCATTAACTATTAGCCTTTAATGACAGAGCAGAGCTCTGCTATCCTGTAATTTGTGATCATTAATATTGGGATGGATGTTGACACTGACTGAATGTGGCTCAAGCAGACAATATTTTACACCAGCTGACACTGACAGTTACGTTGTTGATCACAAAATTAATCTTTAACAAAATCTTCACACAGGCCTACACACATACACAAACTGATATTGGTCTTTGGTGTGTTAGCCTGCAGATTTCATTGGGAAACAGGCTCTACAGGAGATCAAGACCCAGGGACTAACGAGGAAGCTGGCATATCTCACAATGGACACAGATGATATCGATCCTGAAGGCAACGAGACCATCTGGCATGACGGAAAAGTAAAATCCAATATTCACTCAAAACACTTTAGCTGAGCATAATTGTGAGCAGCAGTTTTTATAACATATTGTTTTCTCATTACACTAAATGTAGCTGATTAGCCATGTTTGGTGTCTCTTTAGTCTTCACTATTCAGTTTTTCGGTAGCATCAGTAGTGGTACCATGTTGGTAGGCAACTTCAAGTTTGTTCTGCAGCACAGCGAGTGGTTTGTTATGAGATATTATTGAATAAGTATTGTTACTTGAGTTCAGTTTTTTGCTGATCTACAAGCTCTGCTGAAGGCTAATAAAAAAACGCTCCCGTTCTGAGCGTTATGACTAAACTACCTGCTTTATGTTAGCAGCGCCCTCTAGTGATGACTGTGTGTCATTATCAGCTCCTGTATAAATTGGGCTCTCATTGTTGTTCATAAATTACACAAAAACTAACGTTTCAAGTCTTTTTTAGTTTTAATATTGATCAGTATAGTTTAAAGCCGATGAAAATCAGAAATCCAGAATCTCAAACTATTAGAATATTTCATTTGGAGTTTGAGTAAATTACTTTCCAAACAGTATCAGCATTACAAATAGATCTGTAATATGTTACTTTACATTAATTAATATAAAATATCACAGTTTACCTTTACAAATGAAATTATGTGGACAAATGTCATTTTTTATTCTACTTTTTGATATACCTTTTTTACTTAAAAGGAAAATTCATTTTATTTCACATTTTTGCACAATTTACTCATTGATTTCTTGACAGTTTAAATAAAATCGATCAACCATCCATCCATCCATCCATTATTTTCCGCTTATAATTTTCCAGGTCGCAGTTGTAACAACCCAAGCAAAGTAGACCAGACGTCCCTCTCCCAAACCTCTCTTCTAGCTCATATGAGAGGATTCGAAGGCCAGCTCAGAGATATAATCTCTCCAGTGTGTCCTGGGGGTCTTCCGGGGTTCTCTTCCCACCAGGACATGCCCAGAACTCCTCACCAGGGAGGCATCCTAACCAGGTGACCGAACCACCTTAACTGGCTCCTCTCAAAGGAGGTGCAGCAGCTCTATTCTGAGTCTTTCCCAGATGTCTGAACTCTTTACCTTGTTTCTAAGGGAGAGCCCAGACACCCTACAGAGAACGCTGATTTTAGCCACTTGTATCTGCAATTTTATTCTTTTGGTCACTACCCAAAGCTCAGGACCAGGTGAGGGTTGGAACATAGACTTTGCCTTCTGCGTCAGCTCTCTCTTCACCAAAACAGCCCGGTATAGAGTCAACATCACTGTAGTGCTTCGATCTGCATGTCAATCTCCCACTCTCTCTTAGCCTCACTCATAAACAGTACGCTGCTTAAACTGGTCCAGTGACAGCTGGAGGTTCTGGTTTGATGAAGCTAACAGGACACACATCATCTGCAAAGGGCAGCCCTGGCAGAGACCAACCTCAACCGGAAACCAAGCTTCTGCTCCTCTTGTATAGTGACTGGATAGTCCTTAGCAATGAGCCCAGTATCCCATACTCAGAGAGCACCCCCCACAGGATACGCCAAGAGACACGGTCGAATGCCTTCTCCAAATCCACAAAACACATGCGGACTGGTTGAGCAAACTCCCACACACCCTCTACAATCCTAACAAGAGTAAAGCGCTGGTCCAGTGTTCCACGACTAGGACGGAACCCACATTGCTCGTCCTGAATCTGAGATTCAACGATCAGTCGGACTTTACAGGGGAGGCTGAGGAGTCTGTTCCCCCTATAGTTGGAACACACCCTCCGGTCCCCTTTCTTTTAAAAAAAATTTGGTCAAAGTTTTATTCAGAGTGTCTTAATTTTTATTTATTTATTTATTTATATATATATATATATATATATATATATTTTTTTATTGGGGGGGGGTATAATTGTTTTGCATACAAATTTAATAGCATTTTATTTTTAAAAAATCAACAAATTGATGTTGACAAATTAGTGAGAACATTCATGGGTAAATTGTGCTCGATTGTGAAATAAAATGACTTTTGGAGATGTAGGTATGTGGTTAACAGGTTAGCACAGCACTAATACTTATAATCGTCTAATTAGCTACATTATCATTTTAGCAAATAGTGCAATTAAATTAGATTGTTTTTACCATGTTATCACTTTAAACTGTTCTTATTTTGCAATCTTGACAATACAGTACCATCCAGACTGTGTGTGCTCATTTTAGGTGGTCGGAAACACAACTTCTGGAGCTTATAGCTACTCCACCCAACAGAGTTTGGCGTTCGGATACCTGCCAGTCCAACTGGCCACTGTTGGACAGAAGGTGGAAGTCGAGCTCCTGGGTAGAAAATACCCTGCCACAGTTGTCCAGGAGCCCTTGGTCTTCACTGAGCCCACAAGGACGCGCCTCCAAAAGAAGAACAAGAGCAATGTGTGAAACATGGACGTTAGGTTAGGTTAACGGGACCTTGAGTGTTTGGCTGGTCAGGATGATGTCACTCAATTAATATTGCATATTAAATTATGACATTTTTAGCAGAATTTAATGACTGTAACTGCAATGTACATCCACATTAGTACAAACAGCAATAATATGGACACAGTTCTGTGGCAACACCAGTTCCAGCTGACCAGCCAACTACAAAGACTATAGAACATTAAAAGATAAAATGCTGTGAAAACATAAGAGCTTCTATTCCAAACACACATGTCCTACATTCCAGATCATGGGTCACCAGTATAATCCACAATGAGTCAGTGTGGCTGCAGGTTTTCATACCAGTCGTCTGTGAAACACCAGATTTTACCAGTTTAACCAGTTGGTCTCAACTAATCTGCATACAGCTGATGAGGGTGAGGCTATAATTAAGTCCTTGGCTGGAATGAAAACTTAAAAGAGATGGTTCTTCAAGAGCTCTTTAGTAAAGAAAATGGTTCTGTATAGAATCATGAACACTCAAATAACCATTTATGTGGATAAAGGCTTTTTTGCATGGTGAAAGTGTTGCTGAAATGTACTGCAGATGGTTCAATATAAACACCTTTTGAAAATGGTTCTATATAGCACCAAAAAGGGTTCCTCTATTATTACAACCTTGACATTGTAACTATAGCAGAACCCTTTTGGGGCCTATCTATCTACAACACTTTCCTCGTCCATCTGAATAACCATTTCACTATGAAAAGAACCTTTTATCCACAAGAAGGGATCTTTGAGTATTCATGGTTCTATATAGAACCATTTTTTTTTACTAAAGAACCCTTGAAGAACCATCTTTTTTAACATAGGTGACCTCTGCTCTGGTGTATTTGAAGGATTCACAATCACGTCAGTCTCACTTCAACAATATGTTGGAAAGGATCATTTGTGCATTCTGAATTTGTGTTTTACTCTAAAAATAAATAAATAAATAAATAAATGGGCACTTTGATCCCATCACAGTTCAATCAGGGCTGTAATTCCCAAAATAATTTTAGCACAAAGATTATTGTTAAATGACAACATTCAACACAAGGTCTCTACCAGCTGTGATGTTCATACTGCAAAGCTTTTGTAAATAATAATAATAATAATAATAATAATAATAATAATAGGCACAGATTGTTACAAAAGACTTTGTAAATATATATCTTAAATATTTAAAAATGTGTTTTAAGGTATAAAGCACATTTTAACCTGCTTTATTGAATTCGGTGCTGCTTATCACACATTGATCTCAATCGTATGCAGGTGATTTTGCTATTAATGGAAGGAATATTGTTCCAAAACTTACCACAGCACCAAAAATGTTCCTGATATTGTCTAATTGTTTACTTCTTTATGTTTTCTGTTCATTATCTTTTGGGATAAACTTGTAAGACCAACTACACGCCTGTGTTCTGATTTACTTAATGATCTGTTTTGTGATTTACTTAATGATCTGTTTTGTGATTTTTTTTAACTTCTAAGTGTTCACCCCTGTTTGGCTAAGTTGATTTGATCTGGCACTGGAACAGTCACCTGTTTTTTTTTTTTTACTGTTATCCTTTTCTTTCTCTCTCCCTTTTTGCTTTCTGGTAACCAGATTTTTGCAACACAATGCTTCACTGCCAAGTTGCAGGGTTGCCAGGTTCTATTAAAATACACCATGACTGCCAAAAAACTCTTCCAAACTACGCTTAACTTGCTCTGTGTAATGTGTAATGTTACTTTACCAGAATGGGCTTTTTGCATATATTTGACAGTTCTTGTACATATTTACTGAAAACAAAGGCATCACCCCCAGGAAAAACAGAAAGACAAATGCAGAAGCGATTGCATGAGGAGCGAATTAGGTTTATTACCTTTAAATGTTGCCTGTCTCTTTAAGACATTTTCGCGCCCTTTTTATTTTTAAAACCTAAGGGTTGTAGCTGATCAGTGGAGCTGAGGGAAAGGACCGAATGGGTGAAGTAAATATATTTTAAATATAAATTAAAAATAATTAAAGTCTGCCAAACACCTTTCTGTGAGGATTAAAACAGTGAATATATCACAAGCAATCGTAGTAACTGGTAAGTTTTAAATGATATAATGGAAGTTTATAAGATAGCATTGCAAACCTCAAGTTTGCACTAGTAGCTTGCTAGCTAAGTCACAGGGGAATTTCGCACTTTCATGAAAAAAAAAACACAAGTGTGGAAATTCATGGTTTAGGTAAAATAATGCCTAATATAAGTGCACAACATGCAAATACGCAAAAATTAATCCGGTCACTGGAGTGAAAAAGCCCAGTTTTTTTATATCATTCACAATGCCACAAAGCAACACGTCAAACCCAGAGTGACGGAAGCGCAGGGATCCAAGTACATGTCCCAGGTTGCCAGGTCCCGATAAACTCTCCAGCGCACTATTAACAGGAAGCAGCCCTACACAAGCTTAAAACTAACCCAAAATCTATCCTAATCTAGAGTCTAGTCACAGACGTTTGAGGAAGCTATAATTGCTTGTTTAGTCTTAAAATGTTCTTAAAATTGTAATTAATTTTCTGCATAATTATAAGCTTTTTTGTAAATAAAACAATATATTTCCTTCTACTCTGCCTTATCTATATTTTCAGATCTTCCACTTAATCTTCTAATATTAGAAAGTCTACCTAAGGCATCTCCAGTTCTATTCTTTTTACTGTGTCACTTTTTTTTTTGCAGCCATGGTACATTTTTAAAGCAGTCCATAAATTACAAACCTGGCAACCCTGAAGTCACATCACCAGCCTGGATGTAGTTACTGACGCCTACGTCACTACCAAAACAACCCTAGTAGACAAATGGTTACATCCGATGATCACTTATAAATAACAGTGTGAACAGTCATCTTAGCAGAAACAAATCTGATTTGCCTACAGTCTTAACATAGCCTAAAACGGAGAGAAACTGAAATCTGTCCCCAACAAGAAAACACCGAAACCCTGAGCCCTGAGGTAGATGTACATAGATAGAGGTAGAGGTAAATGTGCAAATTTGATTTTGGCTGTTGTAGTAGCTACACTATCGCAGGCTGTTAATCAGCTTATCTGTACTGTGGTTATGGTTCCTATGGCTACAGTTCAAAGCTTCTAGAGCATTGATATAAAACACTGATTGTTTTTTTTTTTTTATAAGGTGTTTTGTCTCATGCAGAGATTAATACACACCTGCCAGCCAATTAGAAAAGAGTATTTTGTCTTCTCCGTCATGTAAATAAAAATAACTACAGACTACTCATATTTGCGCAAACAACAAATTAATGATTTGAGATGATTTTTGGGGGGATTTTTTGTTTGCACATTTTCCCAATGATGAACAGAGATGTACACATTTCTGAACTTGAGAATTTGTGAGATGAATCAGAGAAATGTGTTCATCTCCTGTGTTACAGCACCATCTGCAGTACTGTATGGTATTGCAATTTATAGAGTAAGATCACAGGGAAATCTTGTGATCTTGTGTGAGACAAGTTTAGAACTAAAAATGGGCAGAACAAGCTTACATAAAATGTCTGTTTTCATAGTTATAAACTAGAAATATGTAGGATTATTTTTGGTGATATAAAGACTGTTAGCCTAATACTTAATAGTATATAAACTATTTTATTAGCCAAATGCCTTCAGCTGTCCTTTTTCACACATCTGTTAAGCTTTATAAATACAAAAACATCATTGTTCAAGCTGTTTTTTTGTTTAGGTTCAAGCAGTATATAAAGGACCTTCATATTTTGAATATATACTATATATCTTATGATGTGAACTTGACATTTCAGTTTCAGTACAAGGCTGTACTGTTAAACAAAAATAATGTAAAAATATAACAACTCACATATTTTCAAATTAGTCATATTCCTCCAGTCACGCATCTGAATTGATTTAATTATAATTTTGATTAGCTGAAGCAGCTACTGAATTGTAACTAATAATATTGAAATTCCTGGAAATGGTAACTAATACACAGATAGATTAGTGTATTCATACAGATCAGGCAGCCACAATTACTTATTTTTAATTTTATGGTCATGTAAACAACTAAATGCTGTTTAAATGTGGCTCTTATTTGTACTAATTTTTTTTAACTATGAATTCAACAAACACCTGTAACCTGTGTGTTGAATATAAATTCTATTCATAAATTCTTTACCGCTGGGTTTGGCTGGCGCTGGCGCAGAGTGCTCTGCTGAATGTGGGTGCAGTCAGGATAAATGTACAGTATTTATTAATAGTACCGTGAATTGGTAACCTAGTAACACATTTCCTGAATGCCCCGTTCCCCGACACCACTTTTCTGCAAGTGACAGGTGATGGCATGTACACCAGCACGCAGCACACAACACCGGGGCTCCAGCCCACACCAGCCAATGGCATTTGCCACATATGAGCTGTCAATCACTATGCCCAGCCCCCTCACTCCATTCTTGTTGCTATGCTGTCTTTGAAACTATGGTTACGGTAAAGGTGCCTGTTGGGAATAATGCCTGGCGCTGACGTTTCTCATATTGGTGCAGTTTACTTTCCAAAGATGAATGACTGTTTTGCGTTGTCGTCGTCTCTTAATTCAGAAGCAAATGTAATTGTTTTCTTTCTGAAATCTTGCTGCTAGAGATTAGTGTTATTAGATGCTGATGATTTGATTGGTGTTATTCAGTGTGATGTTTTGCTGTATGGTACTTTAAGTACAAATGGGTTAAGGCCACATGTGTTAATCACTATTGCAGCATTTGCAGTATTGGTATTATAGAAGGCTATGAATAAAAAAATGTATTTATAGATTGCTTTGAACATCCTCGCCAGTCTCTGGTGACTTTCTGTGGGTGTTTTGATTAAATTAGTGACTGAATGTGGTGAGAAAAATCGCATCCAGTCTTTAAGTGGCATTAAATACTTCTGGTTTTAATACATCACACTTAATATGTAACAGAGACAATGTAATGATGTCTCTTATCATTCATCTCTACAGAAATTATAGCTTTGGTGTGTAATAACTCTGTTTAATAGCACTGTTTCCTTGTGCCATTGTGGTGCATAATGTGCAGCAAATTGTGAGTGTAGACCCAGCACAGTGGACTGTTGTTGTTTGGTAAGAGGGAGCTTGAAAAGGAAAAGCCCTTGGCTTCCTTTTTGGTGTGCACACTTATTTTTCTCTCCCCCCATTTCCTGCCACTTTAATGAGTTAGTGTAGGAGTGGACTTGACACACTTCAGTCACGACTATGGAGATCACCACACACACACACACACACACACACACACACAGTGAATCCTACTGTAAGTGAAAGATTACATGTAAAGTGATTTTACTTGCGTGTAATAGTTGCATCTCACTGTCATAGTTCTTGAAGATACAAAAGGGAAATATAAACATAAATACATATACAGTGGTACCTTGAGATATGAGTTTAATTCGTTCTGTAAACAGAGCTCGTAAGTCAACAAACAAATTTCTCCCATTTAAAATAAGTGAAATAGATTTAATCTGTTCCAGCCCTGTGAAACATCCCCAAACCATCCTAAATTATGGACAAAAAGACATGTTTTGAATTAAGAAACACACATATACACTTTACCAATGCATAACAAAATATTTCAATTTCAGATTTCAATAAATATTAGTGTAAAATAATTTTTGGGGAATTCTCACTTTAGCATTTTAAATTCATGGGGAATTCGATGCGCGCTGTACTGTGTAGATGTGTAGTGCGCGCTCTACAGTAAAATCTCTCTTCTCTCATTTCACTTCAGCATCCGACTGCTGCCAAGAAATTCGGCAACTGACTGAAGAATGAGATGCCATGGTTTGTTCTTTGCAGTTTAGTACAAAACAGCTTTCACTCAGAAGCAGCAGCGAGTCCCCATATCTATGTTCAGGGCTGGCGCGCGCAAGTATGCAAGAAGGAGTACAGCGCATGAGATTGGACTTGATTCTGAGGGTAACACGTGAGAAAGAATGAGATGCAGGTGTTGTGCTGCCCATACTGGACCTTTGTGCCAATGCAACCGCCACTCGTATCTTGAAATTTCGCTCGGATCTCGAACAAAAATACGGACGGAGTCGCAGCTCGTATCTCAAGGTACCACTGTGCATCAGTTTGTTCATTATTGTTCGTTTTTTGCCGTGAAAACAAAACATACTGATGTGTCAAAAATGCGGCATGAAAAATTCTCTACAGCAACATGTACATTCTTAAAAAAAAAAAGTCCAGAAAACACTGATGTAGACTTTAAAAGTGCAGAACATTCAAATATAAAAAGCACAGCCTACACAGACATGCTTAAATGAATCATTCAGAGCATCGCTGGTTTTGCAGGGTAAGCTGATGTATTTAAGAATGAACCGAACCTGCTGAACTGATGTGAATAATTCGCTGCGAGAGTGCCAGTGAGTGCTTTTAACACAAGAGTAACAGTCATGTGACTGTAGATTATGGCTGTTACCCTTAAAATAAAGATGCTTCTGAGGTTTTACCGGGAGACGGTAGCAGCTGCTTTCCTTTGAGCATGTGCTTTAAGCATCCTGCTGACCTGAAAGTTCAATTAGTTCACAGAAGACTGGTGATGCTGCAGCACTGAAAGAGGCAGCTGACCCTATTGTGTTTTGTAGCATAAAATAAGACATCTGTATGTGACTGTGCAGAGAAAACATTAGAGCTGATTGTCTTTTCAGCAGCTGATGGTGTCTAACCAGCAAATTATTAGTCTCAGAAAATGAGAATATAATGAAAAAACCTAATTTTTTTAAAATCTTCCTTACAAATATATGACAAAATAGTATTACGTGATGGTATAAACTGTGTTTTTACAGAATGGATTTCTCTGTGACATTCATACTGTGGATGCTTCGTCAGGACGTCTGAGAAAAATTAGCTCCTAGGAGGGCTGCGGGAGTACATCGGCTTAAGTTTGTGGCCTTTACTGGATCCTCATCCATAGAGAACAATCCTAATGATCCTCCAAACAGTATAAAACGTCACCACAGCCACTGTATGTGATAATAATAATAATGGTGATATTATATTAAAAAGATAATAGCAGTGTGGTGATTTTGCAGTGGTGCACATTTGAGAATGGTCTCTTCCATCACCTGAGATGAGAATGGTTTATCCCACTATTCAGCCTGCCTACCCTGAATGAGTCATCCTGCTTGCCTGTGATTGGCCAGCTGGGTTGCATCCCGAGGGATTTTGCCTTGCAGAAGAAGCTCAGGCCTGCCTCCATTCACAGAATTGAGGCCGCGCTCGCCTGCTGCCCCATTCACAGCCAGGCCCAGTCCGATTTGGCTATCTGTGCTCCTCCAGCATCCTTTTCTCCGGCCCGAATCTCTCTTCTCTCCTGCAAACAGCACTAGAGAGAGAACGCGTCCCTTGTTTTTCTTTTTTCTTTTTGCTGTCTCCGGAGAACAGAAACGTGCCGCCTCTCTCTCTCTCTCTCTCTCTGTGCTTTCTTTTTATTTTTTTATTTGCAGGCAGGCAGTCAGGAAGACAAGACGTTGGGAGGGACTGCAGTGCGAATGCTGCAGCACCAAGAGCTGAAGAGGAAGCTTATGAATGACTGAAGGTCTCCTGGTACACGCTCCCGTGGACATTTTTACATGAATGGCTTTTTTTTTTCTCCTCCCGGACTAATGTTGTGGGCTTCAGGCTGCTAGCTGTCTCTTAATGAGACGGAGAGAAATCAGAAATTGTCATTCATTCAGATGCCAGATTCGGTCTGATCATTTCTGAGCGGTGTGCTTTTGGTATGATTAATTATTCAGTAGGATAATACAGCACAAAAGCCTGGCTTTGTTAGCCTTCGTCTGTAGAATAGTTGAAAAGGTTTGTCTCTCTCCTGCTGTCTTTCAGGATGTAGGGAGACATGGACGTGATGAACAGTTGAACAAAGAAGTGTCTTTGGCTTTAGGTTTGTGGTTTGGAGAACTGTTCACATCCTGGTTGGTCGTCATGGAGAATGCAGTGATATAAGCACAGTTGAGAATGAGACAGACCAACGTGGTAGAGGATAAAAGGCAAAATATTTAAAAATCTTTCATCTTTCATCTGCAGCCGAAAGCTCAAAGTTTGGCTTTTCCATCGTGGCCGGTTTTTTAAATATATATTTTTTTGTCTTTACACCTGATGGACCATCTTCACCAGACGGCACAGCCAGTGAGCTTTCTCTTTCTGTCAGGTGTCTGGAAAATTAGTCGTCATCATGGAGAACAGTTCAACTTTGGTTCCTCTGGACTCAGAAGTGGACCACCTGGCACCATTTCAATACAGTTTAATGCCGTAATTTGAGGCATGCAGTCATTTTTTTGTGGTCATGGCATTTACTGCCCATTAGCTGTTATGGTACATTTGTTTCATTCATATTTTTATTTCTTTTCTTCTCTACACGGTGTTTTAATTTTTGATCAGTTGTGAAGGAAGGCAAGATTAAGTTTTACTCAAACTGAGGAAAAACAGCAACAGGCTAGGACACAAAGTGAATTTTGATCGGCTGTTTTCTGCACGGCTTTTTTTCCTTCTTCCTTTCGGAGTGAATTGAACACTGAAGCATTCCTGCAGATGACAAAATATTATCGGTAGGAAATTTGAGAATTGATTGGTTCTAGTGTGCTGTAAGTGGGAGGCTTTTTTATTTTTTTCTGCAACAGGAAGTGATCTGCGGTGTTGAGTGAGTCTTTTGTTGAGAAGGTTCCTCTCTCTCTCTCTCTCTCTCTCTCTCTTTCTCTCTCTGCGAGTGAGTCATGCGTGTGCACAGATCCGCCAGGCTGCGGGGAGAGAGGGAGACGTCTCCTTCATAAAGCTCTTCTTTTCTCCTCTATCGCTGGATCTCCATCACCGAAGAGGAGCATCTCCCCACTTCCCATTTTCCTGTTTTTATTCTTTCCCTCTCTTTCGTCTCTAAGCCTCTATGGATTGCGTGTTCCGTGATGTTGTATTTTTGGCCCCTGAGGTGGTGTGGTGTGTAGGATTTTCGTAGCGTTTGTTCACCTCAGCAGTAGCAAGAGCAGCAGCAGGCGACCACCGTAGACGCCAAACCACTCAAGCCACCGGTGCCATAGCTGCAGATAGGCAAGCGGGTGGCAGTTACTTCAATACAGCCCTGTTCGTCAACCACGGGGGAGGCTTCTTTTGGCCCCAGCATGCTGGAGGAGTGGACAGTGGTCAACTTGGTGTCGCTTCTGCCCGTGCGTACGTAAGTAGGCAGGCAGGCAGAGGGGCATGCTTCACCGCACCAAATACAACCGCTTCAGGAATGAATCGGTGACGTCCGTCGATGAGCTGCTCCACGGCCTCTCCATGAACGCCACCAAGGTGTCGGCCGCTCCCCCGCCACCACCCACTGGACACCAGCCGCCCCCCTACGCGCCTCCAGCTGAGGTGCTGCCTCCTGAGCCTCCAGCGCCAGTGGCTGAAGATTCGGGCACCACCCTCTGCACGCTCATCAACAAGGTCTCTGGCCTCAAGTTCGCCAACTCTGGCGGAGGCCTGCTGGGCATCAAGGGCCTCCCATCTGCCGTCAAAGACCTGGCTGTGTCCAAGCTCCAGGTGGGAGGGGGAGGTGGGGGAGGCGGAGGTTCGGGCAGCCCAGGATCGTCTGGCCTTGTCTCAGCAGCCACTGGGGGCAGCTTGTGTGTTTCCGCTGCCTCTGGACAGCAGGAGCCAGGCTCCATGAGCTCTGCAGGGAAGAAGGGGAGGATGGAAGAGGCTCAGGCTGGAGTGGGGGAGGACTGGAACCTAGGTGGTGTGGGAGGCATGGGTGCTGCCAGTGGTGGAGGATGCGCTGGGCTGGTGAACAAGCCCACTCGAGGATGGCTGCACTCCAGTGAAAAGATATCCGGACCCGGTGTGACGTATGTTGTGAAGGTGAGGGTTTCTGTTCTCTCTCTCCTGCTTTTATCTTCCCTAAATCTTCCCCGCCTTCTTGCTTTTTGTTCCACATGTCTCTATTAACTTACCATCTACCCTGTAGTTGTCCGTTTTTGCAATTATTGTGTAAGGGACAGAGTATAAAGGGTAGCATACAGGCAACATCTCGCCTGAATTGACTCAGCAGGACTGCTGAGAATGGCGAGGGCTGAAATCAGGCATTAAATAATGCAGCCAAGTGGAGAAGGTGCTCAGTGGAAAAGCACCAATTCAGGCAGACAAAAGTACCTATACAGGAGGAAAAACAAAGACGATGCTGCTCAGAATGCATCAGTAGGAGAAAGTCTAGAGGCAGTATGCAATGCAACATTGCTCTGGACTTTTGTACGTGTGTTTAGTGAATTACTTGAGCCTTCCTGGCCTGTTTACATACTGATAATAATGCTAGGAGACAAACATCAGGCTCACTGTTTTGCTCTGTTGTTCCTCTGTCTCCATGTGCTATTAGCTATAGTCTCTCTCTCTCTCTCTCTCAGATGTGCTGCATAGGCACTGTGTGGCCAGGTAGTCCATGTGACAGGCTATTTTTACCACTAGGGTTGATCTAATCAAAAGAACACCAAGTTTATCTCATCAAACGGAAACAGGATGCAAGTAGTGAATAGTGTAACCACAGTGACCATAGATCAGCCAGCAGAGTTATCTTAATCAGCTCTATTCATAAAACTGTCATTGCATATAAAATGAATTTAAAAACAGTGTTTTTGTAGTTAATGAAAGCTCCTAAGTATTCAACAGTTTTTTAAATGTTTGTAGTTTGTGTGAACGGGAGCTTCACAGTACCTAAAAAGGATTTCCCGCAGCATTTTTAGGACGGGAGATTTTAAAAGAAATGTAACAAATTTTTTGAGTGATGTTTTGTGATTTTGTAGTTTTGCTATTTTATTTTTAAACTGTTAAAAATCTATAAACAGCACTTCTAACGTGACGTTTTTTCCTGTGGAGTGGAGGCAGTGCCGTGTTTGCTCTGTGTGACCTGAGCAGATATTTGAATAGCCTTTGTTATTTCAGGAAATGATTTTAACGATTTTATTTTTACTGAACGCGCCGTTAACTTGTTCATTTGCATGCAGACTAGTCAAAAAGCACAATGATTGTGGGTTTTTAAAGCTTTTGGACGGATCAGTGACGTAATAGTCCGAGGCCATTTTTACAGTGTAAGTCAATGCAGAACAAAAATTTGGGTGAATTTTGGTTGTAAAGCATTAAGATTATAATTCTTGTCGTGCCAGCTGCTTGAGTTATTCTCTCTACATTTGGACAAAACCACGTTCCTAAAAGGAAAGGAACTGGATGTTAGTATCCTCGCCTGTAGGATATTGTTGATAATTTGTTTAAGCATCATACTTGGACGTTATTGGTCCTCAGCGCACCTACATTCAGGTTAAACATTTTGAATTTGTTTTGTTCCTGAATTTAACAGCACTGCATTATTCCAGGCATGTTTCAAACGCGCTGTAGACTTTTCCTGAGCTGCACTGTTCCAGTCTTTCCAGCTTCATCGCTTCATCGTGTTATGTGTGATTAGAGATGCATTGAGGTAAAGGTGACTTCGATTTCTACAGGATGATTCATGCTTCATACCCTTGTTGCTTTTTTTCCAGCGTGAATCACCCACTGCTACAGCCTCAGCACTGGAGCACAGTATTCTCAACATGAGGAGAGAGAACGAGAGAGAACGAGAGAGACAGAGAAGTAGGATGCTAGGATGTTAGGGGTTTTTATGTTATTTTTGAGATAAACTAATGCCCCCCTCACCAGGGGAGCTGTGGCCCTCTGAATGGCTTCAAATGAAGTGAGATGAAAATGCCAAATAGGGAAGCCAGGGCTTGTGTGTGTGTGTGTGTGTGTGTGTGTGTGTGTGTGTGTGTGTGTGTGTGTGTGTGTGTGTGTGTGTGTGTGTGTGTGTGTTGTGGAGAAACTGGGTCTAAAGTCTCTTTTCCAAACAGGACATGACATGTATTGACTTAATGTGTGTTGTTGCTGACAGTTCTTTTAATGATGGCCATGTGCTTGACCGTACACATCACGCTACACTGCATTAAAAGGACAGTGACTGAAATCGACCGGACACTGTTTTTAACACACATTCACTCACAAAATGTTTCAGTGACAGAGGAGATATCAGCTATTCTGTAGTACTCTATATCCTGTTGTTTTAGTTTTAGTTTAGTTAGTTTTAAACTATTTGCGAGATTGTTATTGATATTTTAAAATAATAAAGCCCACATTATCATTAAATCCACAGCATTATCATCTTTCCTCCTTAAAAACATAAAATGTTTCACCATCTAGTGATTTTATTTTATTTTTTAGTTTTTTAGTTTTAGTTTTAAACTATTTGCGAGATTGTTATTGATATTTTAAAATAATAAAGCCCACATTATCATTAAATCCACAGAATTATCATCTTTCCTCCTTAAAAACATAACATTTTTCACCATCTAGTGATTTTATTTTATTTTTTTGTTTTTTAGTTTTAGTTTTAGTTTTAAACTATTTGCGAGATTGTTATTGATATTTTAAAATAATAAAGCCCACATTATCATTACATCCACAGCATTATCATCTTTCCTCCTTAAAAACATAACATTTTTCACCATCTAGTGATTATATTTTATTTTTTTGTTTTTTAGTTTTAGTTTTAGTTTAGTTAGTTTTAAACTATTTGCGAGATTGTTATTGATATTTTAAAATAATAAAGGCAACATTATCATTACATCCACAGCATTATCATCTTTCCTCCTTAAAAACATAACATTTTTCACCATCTAGTGATTTTATTTATTTTTTTTGTTTTTTAGTTTTAGTTTTGTTAGTTTTAAACTATTTGCGAGATTGTTATTGATATTTTAAAATAATAAAGCCCACATTATCATTAAACCCACAGCATTATCATCTTTCCTCCTTAAAAACATAACATTTTTCACCATCTAGTGATTTTATTTTATTTTTTTGTTTTTTAGTTTTCGGTGCAGCTCCTTACTGATTCTAGGGATTCTGTTTTAGTTTTATACGTTAAAAGCTGTAATAAATTCAAAATTGTCATGAACTATTAGATTTTATCAGACATAGAATACATTCATGAGGTTATTCATATGAGGTTAATTACTACATTTAGGCATATTTATTAAACTAACACGTTGATGTAGAATATTAAATGACTTTAAAAGCAGCTTTACAAAAGTACAAAATGGAACTTAAGTACATGTATTTAATATTAGTGTCTTAAGTACGTGAAATATCAGTGTCGCTCACTGGAGGGATCATTTAAGTGTATTTTGTTGCTGATCTGTATTTATTCCTTTTACAGAATGTTTTTATTAATGTAGCTAAATGATGTAAGTAATATAACGTCTGCATGTCAGGGGACCTGTATGTCGATTTTAACATCTGAATGTTTTGTGAACAAAGACATGTTTTGTGCCTAAACATAGCTTGAGATTTGTCCTTCAACGATATGGCTAAAGTCAGTAATGGATAATGGAAGTATTTGTCACTTAAAATCTCTTTTACTGGTACAGCGTTTAAAAATTTTAATGTATTGACAAACCATTTACTTAAAAATTTAAAACGCACTGTAGCTTCTGAAACATCTGCATCTTTATCATGAAAATGTGTGAGACATTCCACAGCAGGCCTGTTTATAACGGAGACCTGTTTTTCCTACATGAACAATACTGAATTGGCCGAGTTTGTATATTTAATATCCTTCGCTTTTGCAGTTATCTGTTAGAATAGATTTGTGCATGAAAATTGTCACTTTTTAAGGAATATGGTTCTTAATGAAGTATCCAGGAACCTCCTTCTTACTGAGGTATATGTAAATACTGCACTGCTGTGAGCAGCAATGATAGCGACCTTTACTGTAATGGTTGGGGAAGCAGGGTGAATCATTTGCTGTGTTCACAAGGAAGTAAGACAAGTGATTTGTTCATTCGTTCATTCATCTAATTGATGCAGCGAGTGTTCAGGTTAGAGTGAGACAGGTCAGGTGAGTCATTGCTGTGTTCAGGTGAGTCATGCAGCAGTGCTGTGCTGGTGTAAGAACTGAAGTACAGCAGACATAGAGAGTCTGTGCAGATTACGTTTGGTACTGGTTGGGGAAAAAAGCTGCGTAACAGATCATCTCAAACAGGCCAGTGATCAGACATGGGTAGTAACTCAATGCTCTATTCCAAGTACTTCCTACAACAAGTCTAATTGATTATACTAAGGATGCATCAATACTGCTTTTTCAGTTCTGATACAGATACTTGATCCTTAAGAATTGGTCAATACTGAGTACTGATGGGGATACTAGCCCTACATGACCTCACTGGCAGAAATTCTGATATTTACACAGTTTTTTATATGAACCAGTTAGATGCTTAAGAGAACATATTCTTCAGAATAGCTGCAGTGGTGAAGTTTCTGGTGATGTCCTGACATTTTCTTTAGAATTCTCTGATATAATTCACAATTCACTGCTCCATCAATGATGACAAGTCGTCCTGGCCCAGATACCGCAAAACAGGCCCAAACCTGATACTACCACCACCATGTCTCACAGATGAGATAAGGTTCTTATGCTGAATGCAGTGTTTTCCTTTCTCCAAACATAACACTTTTCATTTAAACCAAAAAGTTCTGTTTTGGTCTCATTCGTCCACAAAACATTCTTCTAATAGTCTTCTGGCTTGTCCACGTGATCTTTAGCAAACTGCAGACGAGCAGCAATGTTCTTTATGGAGAGCAGTGACTTTCTCCTTACAACCCTGCCATGCACACCATTGTGGTTCAGTGTTCTCCTGATGGTGGGCTCATGAACATTAACATTAGCCAATGTGAGAGAGGCCTTCAATTGCTTAGAAGTTACTCTGGGGTCCTTTGTGACCTCGCTGTCTATTACACGCCTTGCTCTTGGAGTGATCTTTGTTGGTCGACACTCCTGAGGAGGTAACAATGGTCTTGAATTTCCTCCATTTTTGCACAATCTGTGGATTGATGGAGTTTGTAACATTTTCCAGCCTGATGAGCATCAAAATCTCTTTTTCTGAGCTCCTCAGAAATCTCTTTTCTTAATGCCATGATACACTTCCACAAACATGTGTTGTGAAGTGCAGACTTTGATAGATCCCTGTTCTTTAAATAAAACGGTGCCCACTCACACCTGATTGTCATCCCATTGATTGAAAACACCTGACTCTAATTTCACCTTCAGATTAACTGCTAATCCTAGAGGTTCACATACTTTTACCTCTCACAAATATGTCATATTGGATAATTTTCCTCAATAAATAAAAAAATAAATAAAAGTGCTAATTGATGCTACAGCTCTCTACATGTCTGTCTAATGTTGGCTCCATCAAAAAGAAAAAAAAAAGAAGAAATAAAACTGGATTAACGTAAACTCGGACTGCAAACTGATAACGTCAAGTAAATGAAAAATTACTGAAAAATCAGTCACTGAGGTAAACTTTTACTTTTAGACTGTTTGTTTGTTGCATTATCTGGCTTGTTTGTGGCAGATGAGTGAAACTAATACCTTTAACAGGTATCACCCACTGTTACCTCCCCTAAAACACTAGCACTGCATCAGCATTTTAATGCCGCTCATCAGACCACATGGCCGATGTGTTGCTTTGCTTTATTGTAATTCTCTGTCTTGGTGCATATACAAGGGCATCTTCTGTAAGACCTTTTGAACTGATGTTGTTTTTGGTAGATACTGCTTGAGTCATTGTTACATTCTTAAAATATTTAGTTTATGATGGTTTTATGCTCCTCTGCCTGCCTTGTGATGGGTAGGCACCAAAAATGTAGCATTTCCTTATTAGATATGTGATTTAAATCAACTTTTATGTATTTGATGGTATTTACTAGGTATACGCTGCTTTTTGTGTAGACACCACTTCAGATAAGTGAATTAAACAACATTAAGGTGCACCTATTGCGGACGCACACTATTTGTACTCTTTTTTTTGTGTTTTGGAGTAGCTGCATGTTAGTCCAAGGTCATCATGGCCAACGTCAAAAAAAATGTGAAAGGGGTATTAAGCCGCCCAGCATTGGGATGTGGAGCAGTGAAACTTCTTTGGAGTGAAGAACTCCATCCAGTAGGTTTTGGGATGAGTTGGAGTGGAGTTTGTGATCCAGAACTAATAATCCCAAATCAGTACATGACCTCACCAGTGCTCTCATGGCTGAATAGAGTCAAATTCTCACTGCAATATCTAGTGCCGTGCATTAAGCCTAACAAAGCATTTTTCTTTCTTTTTTTATTTATTTATTTTTGCCAATGTGGTAGTTTTCAATTAACCCATCGCATCCACTAGGGGGCTCTTCCCATCACTTTGCAATGTCCCTGACTCTCAGAGGGTGAAGACAAGCACACGCCTCCTCCGCTGTCTGTAATGTGGCCATTGCCTCTTTTTGAACTACTGCTGATACACCGTCATGCTCAGAGGAAAGCACAGGATTCCCAGCTTTGAATGGACCAATCAGTAGACGCCTGAGCCAGCGGACATTGCATTGTGTGAATGATAGGCAGAGTGAGAGCGCCATCTACTTGCCCAGAGAGAGCACGGCCAATGTTTGCTCTCTTGGGCCCCGGCTGTTGATGGCAAACAGCATGACTGGGATTCAAACTCACAATCCTCTGGTCATAGTGTCAGCGTCTTATCCTGCTGAGCTTCCATCTCTTTCTATGATAATATTTTGATATTGTGAAAAATATTTGCACCTTTTCCTAATTTATTTTCTTTTTATTTACATCTTTATAGTCTTTTTACTATTGCTAATTGTTATGTATCAGCTGTCATTCTTGCATAATTGTAGTTGATGTACACTTTCTTATTGGGAACAACTGTTAACGTAATAGCCAAAAAAAGTCTAGCAGCTGTGGATTGTAAACTTCTGGCTTTGTGTGTACAGAATAGAAGCAAAATTAAGGGGCACGTAATATTTTTTACTGCAAAGAAATGTTGACCTCAATTGAAAAAAAGCAGTAAAAGTATTTATTTGTTTATTTATTTAATTATTTTTTTTAATATTAGTAATAATCATGACCTGGCATTTCTTGATGCTTTGTCAAGTTTATTTGTGTGTATGATAAGATGCTACAGAAAGTGTGAAATCATGCTTAAGACAACAATTCTCCAAATAATCAATTCTGTTTACAACCGAAAAATGTATAAAAAAACAACACAATGGACACAGGCCTTAAACTTTCACTTCCAAGCAGATTTCAGCTCACGTATCTGCGTTTTCCAGATGTTAAAACAGATGTAGAGTACACTGAGCAGGACTGAGTGAGGATGGAAGAACCAAAGCATCACCCGTTGGCTCTATTTTCTGAACAAATAATCCTGAGTGTGACGTTAGTGAGCAGACAGGTGTGTTAGTGTTTGAGCACAGTGGGATGTTTTTAGACACTTTTTTGTATGACACACACGAGTTTATATTTAGTTAAGTATTTGATCTCATGTTTCTGATGTTTCTGTCTTTTTCGCTCTTTGAAGAGACAGAATTTGAGCATGGGGCATTAAGTCAGTTTAATTATAGACATGTTTTAATTCTAAAAAAAGCTCTCCAGGAAAACTTTTCACGCTTATCTTTTTCAGAACAAATATCACAGAGCTTAGAGGAACGTCAGAGCCTGTTTCATAGCCTTGTTTAAGTGCTTGGGTGCTCAAATCTGAGCATGTCACCGTCAGTATCCAGTCCCAGAGGTCAGCACAGGCTGGCTGTTCTTGGCAGTTATGTAATGCTAAAGGTGCCATTTGATATGTGTTATTCAACCCACAAACTCGTCTCATCATCACACCGGGCACATGGTGATTGAATGTGTGATCTGACAAACTGTTCTCAGTGTGTAATCTGCATGTTCTTTCTTGCACTTTCTCCTACACACTCACTTGCACTCTGTGTGTGTGTGTTTGCATGCCTAGGTCCAAGTTGATGAATTTAATTGGTGTTCACTAGTGTCTGTGTGTTGCACTGCACGGATGGGTTAAATGTGGAGGAATTAACAAACACTGGATTCAGTAGATCTGGTTACTTCCTCCCACAAAATAATCAATTTCCGCTGATACCTGGGATCTCGTCATAAATATGGATATTTTTGCTTGATATGTCGGCTAAACACAGCAGCACACCTGAACTTCTGAACCTGAGTTTCTGTCCAATCACAGTACACGACAATGTCTGGTCCCTTTCATATTTTAGATGTACACAAACCCTCACAGACAAATTTGACCTCATTTTTTGTCGAGCAACATTTTCAGCCTGGACTATAAATTGGCTTTTACTGACACCGTTAATCCCAGATTTATGGAGGACCAAAAATGACAAAAGTATAAATAAATAAATAAATAAATAAATAAAT